>JZKD02S2145238.1:261032-287141 GCA_000966675.3 Picea glauca
CCTTCAAGATTTTCTATACCTACATGAACTTGTATTTAATAGATAGATCTAGTTTCAAACTAATCATGGTAGAATAAGAAGCATGTTTCTTCTTTGATTGGATTGCAGGACTTGTAGAAGAGCTTGGGGATCAGAGCTTAACTTCTACTGGTTGAGGACATACATCGTTAAAAAGTTTCATATCTTCTTCCTTTTCTTTATCGATTATCTTAGCTAAGTTTAAAGGGATGCTAGTGATCAATGATAGCACCTTTTTGTCTTTGTCTTAAGAGTCTAAGGTCCAATAGGAGATTCACCTATCCACAGGGGGATTTTTCTATAACAGTGGTAGCTTGTACATATTGTACAATCCAGGTTTGTTGTTTTCAAGTTTTGTATTAAATAACAACTCTTATATTTTGAAGTTTCTATCTATATTGGATTTATTAACTTCTAGATGAGTTTTATTGGCCTTATATGCAGGATCTTGGAGACATTTTTTCTTTTGAATTTTGTTCATCACATCGATCCATAATGATAGGTTTTGACCTCAAAAATGGCATATAGGTTAGGTTTTTCCCTACTTTCATTTTTTCATTATCCATTTCCTAGTTCATTTGTCCTTAGGATTGGCTACACTAAATTGTGACATTGACCTTCCTTGTTGATCAATGTGGCGTACTTTATGTGGTAGAGTCGTCCTCTACATGGATGCCCTAAGTAGATCCTTTGATGCATTTTGGTGTCCATATTATGAGATTTCCATAGGCTTGGGAGTCCTTTTTGTCTAGCCATGATTACGTTTTGAAACATAATTCTTCTCTTTGTCTTTTTTGGCTCTTACCTAAGGGACTCTTCATGACCAAAATTTGATGTCTTTAGGCTCATTTAAACTTTGAAAGAGACATCTAACGAGATACTTTTATTCTTTTTGGTCTCGTCTGGATTACTTAAGAAAAGAAGCCCCCTGGAGTCTTCTTTAATTCATTTTCAGACTCTAAAAATGAAAATATTTCTGAGTGATCTTGTTTCCCTTCATGCTCGCCAAACTCAAATTTGAAGGCACATTTGTCCGACAGTAGTTTACCCCTTTTTAAGTTAGGATGATAATTTTATGAATAAAGGTATGCCCTTAGAGCTTTAGTTCGATAGGAGAGTATTCTTAGGCATAAATTTAACCCTTTTCCAGGCTTGAGGGACTAAATTTTCAAAAAATGGACTTTCTCCTTGGTTTTGGTTTATCTATTTTTTGGGCCTTGGAGATTATTTATGAAAAAGGAATCTACTTAGAGTCCATATTTAAGCTCTTTTTAGACTCCCTAAATATAAAAATATTTCTGAGTGACCTTATTCGTTTCACACTCGTTAATTGGTCCAGAAAGAACATCTATTTGGCATCAGTTTAACCCTTTTTATGGCCAACATATAATCTAGGAAAAAGGTACGCCTTGGGAGACTTGTCTCACCGGGAGAGTTCTCCTAAGTTGTATTTTATATTTTTCAGGCTAAGGAGATTAAACTTAGAAAAAGGATGTGATTCCATCGTTAAGCTATTTTCAGACTCCTTAAAATTGAGAATATCTTTGAGTAATATTATCTCAATCACACTCATTAAAATGGTTTTGAGGAGATTTCCTTTCGATATAAGTTTAACCCTTTTCAAAACAAATTGGACTAGTTATGAAAAAGGAACTCCATGGAGTCTTCTTTTAGAGTTTTTTCAGACTCTCTAAACATAAAAAAACCATCGATATTACCTTATTTGGGCTCATAAAACTTCACATGGACGGAGTCTTATTTTTTCACTCTTAATCACATCGCATGTATCATCCTTGCATCTTTGGCTTAATGCCAGCTCCATGTTGCTATAAACTGAACCTTCAAAGCATTCCTTAAACGCAAGCCTTGCAACACTTTTTCCCTTACGATCTGACACCTTGACCCATGGAGGAATTTTCTCGAGTGTCCTCATCCTACACATGTCTCCTTGCACTGAGCATCAATATGTTCCATGTGCTTGGAAATAGTTTTTTTTCCACGACACTCATTTCTCCTTTGTAACATAGAATTATTTTATTCTTTTTGAAGATTGTTAAAAATTTGAAAAAGAAAAAAATATATATATTCCAAAAAGAGGGGACATGATATACATGTTTTTTTTCCGAAGCAAGTTAGTCTCCCTTGGAAAAATAACATCCTTTTGTTTGTTCACCAAGCAATGGGATCTAGTATGACCTTAGAAAGTTTTTCTTGCTACATATATTTGTGTACTCCTCCATTTGGTTACTCTTCCAAACATATGGATATTTTTTGGTGCCTCCTGTATCATAGACTTATGTCAAATTTCAATTGCCTGAGTCTCATCATTTTGTCTTGCTTTTGTCTAGGGGAATTTTTATCCAATCTGAGTCGGCCATTCTGTAGTTTGTCTCTTGACTTTCATGATTCATCCAATCAAGTTCATATTTGAAATCGATGAAGTTATGTGCCTGATGATCGAGATCCTCCATTCTTTCCCCAATGACATGTCGAAGAACTCAGAGTAGTGAGTATTACATTCATATTGTACTCCTACCTGAGCTGTTGAAGATCTTGAAGTTATTGTTTGATCTATGAAGTCCTCATCTTCAGTTGCATGCATCAATCCTTATTGAAGATGCATATTACATTGTACTTAAATATCATCAAATAATTTTGATGTAGATCTGTTGTGTATTTATCGTGATTACACTTTATATAGACATTTATATGACATGGAACTGTAGTGTACTTGATTTGAATCCATTATTAGTTCATCCTGATAATGGGTATACCCACCTAAGAAATATTATCATTGTTTTGTAGATGGCATGCTCCCAAAATTTGGTCTCGGGCTCACTCGACTCAGTGCCTTCCCACTGGTAAAGATATTGTAATGTATTTCATCCATCAATTTATCTTTTGACCTCACACATTAGAGGGCATATGTTATATTTCAAAAATTCCCTACCTATGCATACATGCCATTGACCTTTCCACTTACATAATTTTCCAAATTACTGTTGAGGCTCCTTCTTAAAAAAACTATATTTTGGAACATGTACACACCCTGCTAAACTAATAGCCCACATACACACACGAGTTGAATACTAGTTAGCCCTCATACACATGCGAGTTGTATAATAGTTATCCCACCTACATATGCGAGCTGCATACTAGTTAGCCCTCGTTTATCTCCAAAAATTGCAAAAAAATATAAAAATGCAAGGAATTTGGTGAACTTTACAGGCTATCAAGGGTTTCCCAACCATTTTACCCATTGTTCCCATCCCCAGACCGAATAACCATATTTTTCTCATATAAAAAGAGGTCTTGGGGTCTCATTTACAACAAGAAGCAGGAGAACAAGTAAACTCTGCCAAAATCCCATCCCCTTCTAGCCTAAGTTTTGCAACCCTTTCTAATATTTGGTCATAGAATTCCCCCTCCAACCCTTTCTCCTCATACAACCCTTTCCATTTTCTCAAAGAGATCATTTGGTTGTGAGAGGAAAGAACGAGAATGATGCACTTGGAGCAGCAATAGAGGAGCCCAGACCTGGTTCACAGAGCGTTTTCCGATAAGAAGGTTGTAATCTTTCTGATATTCATATTGAATAAAAAAGTTTTGTCTTGTCCCAATACATTGCATCTTTATGATTTTATTGATTAATGCATATATGTTTATATCTAAATATTGAAAGTGACAAGTAGAGATTGTATTTTGTAGCATTGTTTTTCTAAGCTTTTGCAGTCAGCTTTGTGAGGAGACCCACAATATAGGAAGCTTCAAAGGCGAAAGAGGTCTACAATGGACGTTAGGACCAAAGGTACATCCATCGATATTATTTCCTTTCTCTTGTCTTTTAGTTTAGATATTTTTAGGGTAGATTAGGAATATAGATATATTTTAAGGGAAGTTAGTGCTCTGCCTGTACCTCAACCCAATATAGTAATAGGGGGGTTTTCCCTACTACCAGTCGAGGAAATAAGGGGAGACATGAAGAGAGGGAGAGTAGTATGGTGAGATTCAAAAGTGTAGAGAATTGTAGAGAAGTTTCATAGGTGAGGAGAATTGAGTGCTAAGCATCCATTGTAGTGCAGAGCGAAACCAAGAAAATTAAATTTAATAAATAAGTTGATATTTTGTGGACGTGGCCTAGAGTTGGGTGAACCATGGTAAACCCATGTAGAATTGTATTCTTATATGTTAATTCATGGACTTAGTATTAATGTATGATTATATTTAATGTTTTTGATGGCATTGTAGTGTGTAGTAACCATGATTGTATGTTTAACCACCAACTAGCATGAATATGGGTATATGTGCATATATAACAAGTCTAGGGTAATAAGGATCTGGTGCAGGAGAGGATCTTGCAGGTATGAAAGAGTGGGCTTCCAATATTTCCCTCACCACTGCAGAATCTTGGTTCCTACAAATCCCATAAAGATACCTCGGGTGAGAATTCGCATGCATACAGGTGCTACCAAAAGGGCCCATATCTGTAGGGTTTTGTTGGACTAAGTAACTTGAACCTAGGATCTTGAACCTACATGTGTGTGCACCAACACATGGCATGGAAAGGAAGGGAAAAGAAAGGCATTTCATGGAAAGTCAAGGTAAGGCATGACATGGAATGACATGGAAAGGAAATGCATAGCATAGCATGACATGGCATGGCAAGGCATGTCATGGCATGGTAAGGCATGGAAAGGCAAGGCATGACATGGCATGGAAAGGCATTGCATGGCATGGAAAGGCATGGAAAGTGAAGAAAGGGCAATGAATATCATGGCAAGGAAAGGTAAGGCAAGGTATGGCAAGTGAAGGAAATGCATGGCAAGGAAAGGCAAGTGAATTCAAGGAAAGGCAAGGCAAGGAAAGGTAAGGCATGGAAAGTTAATTCAAGTGAAGGTGATGCATGGAAAGGTAAGGTAATTCAAGCCATGGCATGGCAAGGCATAGCATGGGATGGAATGGCATGGAAAGAAAAGGAAAGGCATGCCATGACATGGCAAGGAATGGCATGGAAAGGCAAAGCATAACATGGAAAGGCATGGAAATCCAAGTAAAGGCCATGCCTTTCCATGCCATGCCACACATTTCCTTGCCTTGCAATTCCATTCCATGCCATGTCATTCCTTTCCTTTCCTTTTCATGCCTTGCATTACCTTTCCTTTCCATGCCTTTCATTTCCCTACCTTGCCTTGTGATGCATTTCCTTTCCATGTCTTTCCTTTCCATGGAAAGGAAAGGAATCACTTGGAAAGAGAAGGAAATGCATGAAAAGGAAATTCAAGGCATGGCATGGCATGGAATAACATGACAAGGCAAGGCATGGAATGGAAAGTGAAGGAAAGGAAATTCATGGCATAGGAAGGAAAGACATGTAAATGAAAGACATGGCATGGCATGACAAGGAAAGGCATGGAAAGGTAAGGCAAGGAAAGGCATGGATTGACAAGGCAAGGCAAGGAATGACATGGAATGGAATGGAAAGGCAAGGTATGGCATGGCATGGAATGACATGGAAAGGAAAGGAAATACATGGCATGGCATGGAAAGGCTTGCAATTTACTTTACCTGTCTTTCCATGCCTTAGCTTACCATGCCATGCATTTCCTTTCCTTTCCATGTCATTCCATGCCTTTCCATGTCATTCATTGTCTTTCCTTTCCATGCCTTGCCTTGGCATGCCATGCCATGATTTTCCTTTCCATTCCATGCCTTGCCTTCAAATTCCTTGCCCTGGAATTCATTTCCTTTCCATGCCATGCCATGTGTTTCATTTCCAAGCCATGGCATGGCATGGCATAGAAAGGTAAGGTATGGCTTGGCAAGGCAGGGAAAGGCATGGCATTTCATGGAAAGTGAAGGAAAGGAAAGGCATGGGATAGAAAGGCTTGGCATGACAAAGAAAGGAATGGCATGGCATTCCAAGGCAAGGCATGGATTTGAAAGGCAAGTTAAGGCATGATAAAGCAAGGAAACACATGGCATGGAAAGGCATGGCATGTAATGGAAAGGAAAGAAAAGGAAAGGAAAGGCATGGCATGGCATGGAAAGGCTTGGCATTTTCTTCACTTTTCTTTCCATTCCTTTCCTTTCAAAGCCATTCCATACATTTCCTAACCTTTCCATTACATGCCATGCCTTACCATACAATGCATTTCCTTTCCTTCACATGCCTTTCCTTGCCTTTCCAAGCCATGTATTGCCTTGCCTTGGCATGCCATGTCATGCCTTTCCTTTCCATGCCATGCCTTTCCTTTCCATGCAATTCCATTCCTTTCCTTGGTTTTCCATTCCATGCCTCATGGAAAGGCAAGGCTTGGCTTGGAAAGAAAAGGAAAGGCATGCCATGCGATGGAAAGGGAAGGAAAGCAAATGAATGGCATGGAAACACTTGGCATGGAAAGGAAAGGAATGTCTTGGAAAGGAAAGATAAGGAATGACATGACATGGTGTAACATCCACAGCCTACAGTTCCTCATTCCCCACATGCCTATCCCACACCAGGAAGTGTGCCCCTTCTCTGCTCAATAGTCCCTCGGTTTCCCCACTTCCTTTCTGGGGCTTCAACAACAGGTTAGATAGGAAGTCTCAAAGCCCTCTAGTTGTAGTTTAGCACCATCGGGAAATCAATTCCCAATAATTCTCTCATCTAGAGAGAAATTTCTCATGGGCTTGACAAACCACCTCTTCAGTATCCTATGGGCCTGAAAACCTACCTACTTAGCCCATATCCCAAGCTAACCAGCTACAGATACATGTATGGGTACGGGTATAGGTACAAGTACATTGACAGGAAGGTACATATATACTTACAGGGGCCAGAAGGTACAAAGAACAATTGAATGAGTGAGTGAATGATCCTGGAATGAATAAATGTTTTCCTGTCAAATGAACTAAGTCCAGACTATATGTATGCATGTTCCCAGCATGGCACTTGTCATGTTGAGAGCTACTTTGGTCCACTTGTACCCATTCTTAGTACTTAGGATAAAACAATTATCCATACTTTATACTTTAAGGAATATTAATATAATATTCCTTTTAGGCTTAAGCTCCCTAGATTATCCCTTTTCCCTAATGTTTATCCCCCCCTTTACCTAACTAGTGGATTTTAGTTCCCCACACTCTTTTATTGTGGTCGGTCTACATGCATCGATGTATTATATTAATGATAAGACATATACAAAAATAGTCTCACTTTCCTTTAACATCTAGGCTCTCTGGCCTAATTCAATACATAATCCTCCTAGATTACAATAACTGTCTCAGTAGCCTATACAACACAACATACACACAAAGGACCTCTGGCCTCAAAATCGTGTGCACTTAAGTTTGCGGCGCACGGTATCCTGGAATGTGCACACTTAATCATTTTAGTGCATAGTACATGTGCACAATATGCCATTGAAGATGCATACAAAAATTATATCAAACATCTCACCAGCTTAAGTACATTTTCATTTACATTTACAATTTGGGGGTTCAACTTAAGGGTATTACAATCCCCTCCCCTTATTTATCCCCTATCCTTGGTGCACTATATTGCATGTACCATTCAACTTCTTCAAAAAACTCCATGTGTTTGATAATGAAGCTTGTTATCCACCTGGTGCTATACTTTCTTGCACCAATTTTGGTATTCATACTACAGCTGGAAGTCAATTGCTTTATTCGATAGAGCTACTTCTGAGAATAATTCATCTCTTTGTTCCATTTGACACACCCTCTTTACGGTAGCTACCATGCCATAATCATCCTTGGGTTGCCTCCTCCTTTTTTCACTCACCCTTCCAGGATCATGCATCCCTTCACTGCTACACATTCCTTCAATGATCCATCTTGCCAAGAATTTCACACACAAGGAGAGCGCTAACCCATTACCAAAACCCCACCAAGGTTCTACAATTATAGGGATTTAGTGTCCTCAACAATAGTTGTTCTTTCCCAACATTCCAAATTTAATCAATATTATCTCAATTGCATTAGACACATGCAGTTATCATGAGATATAATTATAAAAATTCCATTTTAGAAATCAAATTAATTTCATAAGGAATTCAACTTTTCCCAAAATATGAAGTTCTATTTCATAATTTTTCATCGTTGTTGCAATAATAGAATGTAGTTTTCCTTATGGATTTCAGCAAGCACCATGCTAAATACCAATTTTCCTACAATGATCATATCTTGCATGCAACCAACAGATTGTTAGTATTTCATGTACATCATATTTTACTTGCAATATGTACAAAAGGCCTATTCAGTGATCTTAGAATTTCCTATACCTAGCAATCCAATCACAATTACCAAAAAAATTATTAGATAGAATGACTCATCATTATATGCATATTAATGTTCATAATTTATAACAGTAAGTTCGTTATTTCAATTTTCTGAACATCAAATCTTGTGTAGTCACTATTCCTATGACTAAGTCACTTGCAACTTTCCTGTTGCAATGTCTAATAGCTCCTGAAATGTTCTCAAGTCCACGAGTTAGCAATATTTCATCCATTATTATAATTATTTCCATTCAAAAATATATATACATGCAATCACAAAATGCATTCAACAATTACATTTAAGTATACAATTCGATCATGTATGAGTGCAACTATGCCACTTACTAGACATGAGTGCAACTCTCAATGCCTATTTATTCAATGCACCTTTTCATTGATTTTCATAATGATCTTTATCTAATTCATGTATATCACCATCCATAAAATGGAAATTTGGCAAATTTCTTGACGCAATCTCCACAGACACTTCCTGTTGCCTTTTCAATTACTTGGATTCCTTCCTTTTTGACCCAAACACTACACCAAGAATACAATTTGGTGGTGTTCATTAGTGTTAGAAAAAATGTTGCAGTCCAAGTTTTATTTAAAAGTAGGAATCTCATTCGGTATTTGTGCGGTACATAACCTTTATATATCCATACCTTTCCATATCCAACCATATATTGGTCTCATACATGACTAGCTTTCCTAGCATCATTCCTATAACAAGTTCTTATCTTTTATTTCTTTGGTTATTACCTCATAACCAAATTAACATGACATGCTATTATGTCAGTGTGTGCATTCAAAAGATAAAAATATTTGATAACTATAACATGCCTCTAGCCTTTACCACACCTAGCGGTAATGTATTCTTGTTAATGCACTTAAACAATACCAAACAATGTATTATGAAAAATCAATTTGGGGAAATTCTTACCTGAATTTCCCTTTGGAAATTATGCAATATAATTTCAAAAGAGAAATACTTACCTACATATCTACCATTAAATGAATTTAATGCTACTTGATTAGTTGATGATAGTAAAAGATCTCATGCCTCTTTATCGGTGCTATAATCAACATTTCAACATTTTGTTGCTTCCTTCCATATGCAACAACATTATCAGCAACACTTGCAAACATGCAAGCATTCTCTTTTTATGGTTGTCCCAACAAGCCATAACATACTTGTTGCTAGAGTAATTGCAACAACTTCTTTCTCCCTATATCACTTTTCCTTTTTTTATCCCAGAAGTCTTCAATTCTTTTGGATTCCTGAATCTTCATGTGCTCTTCACTCTAACCACTGTGCATGATTATTTCTAACCTAAGCACTTTCTATCCAAATCACTCTTGGCTTCCTTTTCTTTTATTTATTTCCTCGATCCCTCTATCCCAACTCATACTTGGATGAATTATAATTCCAAGCATGTTGTCTTATAGACTTTGGATCTTCAACATCTATTTACTTTTTGGACTAAACTACTTCATCTCTTTCTTGACTGAATACTTTAGTATTTGAGTTTTCTTACACTCTTCTATTCTCCTTGCCAACTAGCCTCAAACATGGCTTGCATATCCAATCTCTTAGCATATTGTAAGGATGCACATATCCCTCCTTCTCTAGCTGCATAGAATTAAGTAAAAGTACTTAATACTTCCTTTAATTTACCATCATAACTTCAAGTGATACTTCCACCCCCTAGAATTGTCACTCATGTCTCTTTGCCACTTAAAATGGATTCTTCTCAGGCACCATCTCTTTTGAACTCAAAACCATTTATAGAAACATTTTCTTCTTCATGGTTCCTTACTGGCTCTGTCTAGAGATGCATTTCACTTTTTAGTCTTTCTTGGATTTGACATCTCCATGCTATTGTGGAAATATCTTCTATACCTTTGGACTGCATAAATGATCCTCTACTATTAGTGTTTTCCCGTTTGGAGTGATGTCCTACATTCCCATTAGTTTGATATCTACCTCTTGATTTCTTCTTCCATTATCATAGAATGTTCATGGAATTGCAACTAAATATTATGTTGATATTAATTTTAAGCATTCCACCATTATTTGGATCCCTCTTATCCAACTCCTACATAACCCGGTTATATTTCCATTCATGTTTTTTGAGTAACCTTGGATAATTAACACAAACTTCCTTCTTGAGGTACTTGATGTATCCCTTCCTTATCTGATGATATCAACACTCGGATTTTATTGATGAATATTACTTCCTCCTATCTTGACCAATCTGATTTCATCCTTCCTTGCATAATCCACTTCCATCATGCCATATCTATGAACATATTCCTCAAACGACACTCCTTACTTATGTGCACCTTCATTTATTTACCCTTGAAGTGATTCCCTTCATACCATGCTTCCATTGCACAATTTGATAACCATAAGGGAAGCATTAATCTATAATTCCATATCTAATCCCTAGATAGGATTCACTCTGTATCCATATATGCATTAAGCCTCTTTATTTATCTGATTACTATCATTCTGATAGTCAATTTATTTTATAATAGATCTGACTCCAATGTATTGCTTAATCTGTATATTGGTTTCTTTGGGAGTGAATGTACGTTCACTAATTCATTCACTACATGATCTATTCCTTTTCCCATATTCCATTAAGTACTTGACTAACATGAGTGGGCTTCCTATAGTGGTTTCCCAAGACTTTATGGTTGCACCTAGATTCATACCTTAACATTTTGTAGTCTTGGATTTTGATCATCTTATGAAATATTTTTTTCATAGGACTCTTTCCCTAAGTACCTATACTTTTTTTTAACTAAATTTCAACCTTCTCACCTCTTAAGAACTAAAAGTTCTGAACTCTGCAAAAATGTGCAGCCAACAAAATTTGTTAGGCTAAATAATTTAACAAATTCATGAAAATATGAACCATTCTCGTTCAATAATGCATCATAATTGTTTCTTTTGATTTCCTGAAAATTGAATTCCCATATCAATTTTCTAGGTGAATAATTATATTATATTTTCCAAGACCTTTCCAATGCCTAATTCCATGCTCTAATTTGATTCTTGAGTAGAAAGTTATGGTCATTTGAAAATTATCGATTAATTTCTTTTGTTCACAATTCAACTTGGTGAAAATCTGCATTGTAATTATGCATTTCTCCACATACTACCTTGGAGTTTTAGTAGGAGATAAATTAGGTTTCTTCATATACTTATTTTGTATAGTTCATCCAAGTTTCACCTATTTCTGGGTTTCGGGCTGCTAGTTACAACTTGTTGAAGTTCTAGGCCAATTAGTGTTTTTGGTTTGGAATGATACATGTAACTTTTGTGTTATCTTAAACATTTTTAACATGCCCATAATTTTAATTAATCTCTAGGAATGCATTTTGTGGTTAAACATCCTTCCATAGACTACTGCTACGCCTCAATATAATTTTGGAGCATAAATTTATGGCCCTTTGAAGTTAGTTGGGTCTTAAAATTTACCCTCCATTGTTTGTCCTATAACTTCCTCATAAAAGCTCTGTTTGATGAATGATTTACACCATTAGAAAGCTCTCTCTGGGCTCTTTCATTTGAATTATAGAGACATAGTGTGCCTTGGTACACTTTTAGGCACATTATGTTCTCAATTTTTTTAAGTAGCTAAAAATGTTGTTTAGGGCCTCAAAAACGCGCTGCAAAAAGATGACCTTCGAACAATATAAAATGTCACAGAAATTCACTAGCTTTCTGTTGTTGTACACCATCCAAACGACTTCATGTAGAAATTTGAACATGTACACCCATATTTAGAATGCACAGAAACACCAAAAGGTAATGCATGCTCTACGCACCTATAACCAATGTGGATCACTTCTCTGTCGTGCCAATAACTGGTGCGCACTATTTTTGTGTCGCATGCCAATATGCACCATGCACAATTTTTGTTCATGCACTATTACCTTTTGTGTGCAATTTTTTTTTCATGTGCTAATATTCCACATGCATTGCACTCTACACGTTGCAACTTGCCAAATTTTAGTATGCTCCCACCACGCACTAGTACTCCACGTGCACCATTAATTAAATTGTCGCGCAACAACATATACCCACATTGCGCGTGCACCAAAAAAATTCCTCTACACTTTGTCAATATTGCAAACACCACACATGCAATTATTATACGTTCACACACCGCTCGCACTTGTATTTTCCACACATTTCCACTCTAAACCACACAACACCAAAATTAAGTGCGTACACCCACACGCCAATATTTTTCATGCATTACCACTTTGTACCGTACAGTGCCAAATTTAAGTGTGCACACTCATGCGCCATTATATTCTGCACATTACCACTATGCACCGTGCAATGCCAAATTTAAGTCTACACACCCACACACCAATATTTGTTGTGCATTGCCACTCTGCACCGCACAACACAAAAATTAGCGTGCATAGACACACACCCTTATTTTCCACACATCACAAGCTTTTCACTGTGCATCATGCATTGTTTAGTGCACAAACCGAAACACATTCATTTTTATGCGCATCAATTCCTCATGAATTCCACTACAGAAATTGGGGCTTTCGCCAAACGTTTTCCCAATTTTTACAATAAACATTCTACAACTGTGAAATTTGTTCAATTTCACCCTGATAACACCAATTCAACCTTTGCAACAACAAATCTTTGTTGGTTGACATTTCTGGAACAAATTTCTCCCAAACTCAATTCACAAATTGAGAATTTTAATAAACTAATCTCGCTCCATCTATCATGGATTCCTTGTAACTTCAAATTCGACCAATTCCAGGTCTGAATTTTCTAGAATAGATATTAAATTAAGAATATCTCACTACTTGGCCAAATTTCTCAGTTTTCCCATGAATTTAGCAACAAAAATTGGGGCTTTTCCCCAATTCCACACTTTTTCTTTTAATTTTTACCATGGACGCTCTGTAGCTTGAAATTTGGCCACATCAAAATCAATTATTTGTGGAGTTTCACTTCAACTCAACTTGCTTAGCCTATCCAAGCTCAGTGTTGAAAACTAAAGCTTTGATAACATATTGTAACATCCCCAACATCCAATTGGGCTATGCCATGTAAAATTTTCGAACTGTATGCAAATTAAAGCATATACACACATAAATTATTGTGGAAATTTATATATAAAAATTAAAACAGAAAAATGCATTTTGTAAATTCACAGATTCATACGAAAATAACAGTAACATATACATACAATGTAGAAAGGAAATACCAATAAAGACAAAGACAGGCATAAACCACATGGAGGGAAAGCCCATAAAAATAAACACATAAATAATAACGCAGCATGTAATTTAACACACAATTGACACTTATTTTGGTAAGAATATCACCAATTGTGTGCATACCTTCCACGAACCTCCCAACCTTAGACCACACTTCTCATCACTCTCAACAATGGGTCACCCTCGAGATGGGACTAAACTCCACCCCGGTAAAGGGGTTCTTGACCAGGTTGTTGTATCTCAAACAACAAGAAAGACTCCATCATAGGTGCCAACTCAAACTAACAACCTACAGTCCCTCATTCCCCACATGCCTATATGCTATAGTGGGAAAACCCCCCTACATACCACACTAGGGTTCTAAAGTGCAGGCAGAGCTAACCATCTAAAGTCTCCTACTTTTAACAACTATCCCGACAATACCCCACATTCATATATAGAGTACAAAGTATAGGGATACAATAGTCCTACCTTAAACTCTGTGTCCGGTGTTAATCCCAATGCGCTCGGTAGCTTCTCGACTACAAATATCCTCCCAAGGCTGACCTGCATTCACCAAAAGACAAAGAAGAAACTACGAACATGCATTTTATATATGAACTAATGGGTTAGATGTCATAAAAAATTCTAAATCAATCATACAGATTAAACACATCATATGGTGGGATGACAAAAGTACTTCTTTATATTAATCTCATAAAGTCACTTACAAAATGAGATTAGTGACTTCTCCTCGAACCTGGTCCTAGGATCCTCTTCACCAAGCTCCAACTGCTTCCACATATCCTTCTTTGCTCACACTTCTCTCCAGAGAATGGGCATAGGATTATTGATGAAGAAAAAGGGAAAGAATTGGGAATTCTGGCTCAAAACTCACAATGTGGTTGCAAACTCTTGGGGCAAGGGGGGATTAGAAAATGGGTAGAGTTTCACTGCTTTCATGCTTCTCCTTGGAATGGGACCCCAACACCTTCTTTTATATACCAAAAATATAGTTATTCGGTTGGGGGACAGGATATGGGTGGTCAATTGGTTAGGAAAATACCCAAAAGCTCCTATTCCCTTGCAACTTTTTATTTTTTGCAACTTTTGTGGGTATACGTGGGCTGTAATGGTGCAACTAGCATACATACATGGGTAGTAATGGTGCATCTAGCATACATACATGGGCAGTAGTGGTGTAGGGTGCGTACATCTTCAAAAATTTTGTTTTTAAGAAGAGTTATTCAGTATTAGCTTGGCAAAAATAGTAAGTAAGATGTTGTGTTGCTAGGTATGCATGTCTAGTGAAAATTAGGGTTATAGAAGATGCCCACTAATGTGTGAGGTTATAAGAGCATCTAATGGCCAAAATACATTACAAATATTTAGCAACATACGAAGTGAGTGAGCCCGAGACCAGAGTTCAGAAGTTGCCATCTATAAAATAACAATTGTCTTACCGAGGTAGGCATACCCATGCTCGGGATGAAATAAATCATGGCTGCCAATAAAATACACTGCATATCCATGTCATATAACTATATAAAGTGTACCTGCAAACAATACACAGTGGATCTACATCTAAAAGTCAAAAGATATACATGAATAGTATCCATCTTCAAAAAGCTAACGATGCCTGATGGCTAGAGATGAGGTCTTCAAACCTTGAGTGACAACTTCAAGATCTTCTAAATTAGGGTAGGAGTGTAATGCGAGAGTACATATTCACTACCTAGAGGTCTTCGACAACTTGTCGGGGAACAAACAAGAGGATCTTGGTGATCAAGTAGGGAACTTCATTGATTTTGAGCAAAGACTTTGATTGGACTTTCAGGATGGTCGGGCATGAGGAAAAGAGACAAAATGCAGAAGGGCCAACTCAAGTTGGGTAAAACTTCCCTTGGACAATAGAACGATGAAGGATGAGACTTAGGCAGCATGACATTGACATAAGCTCACGATGGAGGAGGCAACACAAACTCTCCATATGTTTGGAAGAATAACCAAATGGAGGAGGCAATAGCTATATGTTACGAGAAAATATCCTTAAGGTCGTATTAAATCCCAGATCATGATGAACAAACAATGATGTTCTTTTTCCAAGGGTGACTCATTGTTCTTCCATAAAAAGAAAATACTTTTCCCATCCTCTTTTTGGGGTATATTTGATTTTTTTGTCTTTTTCAATATTTTGAAAGCTTGAAAAAGAATAAAAGAATGCTACATTACAAAGGAGGAATGCGTGTCACAAACATACTATTTCCAAGCGCAAGGAACACATTTATGCTCAATGAAAGGAAACATGTGTAGGAAAAGGACACTCGGGAAAATTCCTCCATGGGTCAAGGTGTCAAGACCCAGAGGCAAAGTGCTACAAGGCTTGCGTATAATGCATGCTTCAATGGTTTAGTTGAAAGCCACATGGAGCCGACATTAGGCCAAATATGAAAATGTGATTAATAGGACACAATGACAATGTCCTTCAATGTAATTTTAAATGATCCCAGAGAAGGTAAGGTTGGTGGTTTTTCATTTTTAGAGAGTCTGAAAAAACGTAAAAGACGACTCCACTGGGGTACCTTTTTTGAACATAGTCTAGTCAATTCGAAAAAGGGATAAATTAGCATTGAAAAGACGTCTATTCAAAACCATTTTAATGAGTGTGATAAACACAATATCACTCAACAATCTTTTCAATTTTAAGGATTTTGAAAAGAGCTTAACTATGGACTCCGTGGGGGTTCATTTTTCGTAAATTTAGTCCCTCATGCCTAAAAAAGGGTTAAACTTATACCTGAAAATACTCTTCTAGAAAACCGAAGTTCCTAGAGTATACCATTGTTCATACAATTGACCATCCAGACCAAAAAAAGGGTAAACTACCATCAGACAGACGTCCCTTCAAGTTTTAGTTTGGCGATCATGAAGGACAACAAGATCGCTCGACAATATTTTCATGTTTATAGAGTTTTAAAAGGGACTAAAGAAGACTCTAAAGGGATACGAATCATGTATGAAACTGGTTCAGGTAGATCCCATTGCCAGGATCATACCAAGAGTCTCTTCGATAGTCAAGTTGGAAAATCTACCAAAAGTGAAGAAAGCACAGACCACGGTGTAAGTCCTCCCACGATATAGAAACCATAGTCATGGATTCAAGGATAGCCTCATCTGAAGGAAATTCAAAATCTAAGAAATCACATAAACGAGGGTTGAAAGTCCCAAAGGGTGAAGTAAATTGATCATATTGCATATGACAATGGAGGTTGTGGCCAGGACTTGCAGAGTCTATCAATGAAGAATCAAAATCATGAGGGCTTGAGGATCTACAAAAAACCAGATCAGATTCATAAGAAGACTCAATATCACTTGGACTAGGAGGGGGGAAGCAAGGGATCCCATGCCCCCATTGGATAAACCAATGGATAAATTTATGAGACCAAGTCTCGAGAAGGAAAGTGTGACTGCACATGTTCCTTCTCAGAAGCAATTGAACACTGAGGATAAGATGCCACGTAATTAACCCATGGCGTGGTAGAGTCTACACGAACACTAAGAAAATATAAAGGGGCAGCCTGAACTAACGCCGAATTAGGATGGTGATTATCAGATGCCAGCTGGTTGATAGTGAAAATGGTTCCAATATGAGGGAAATGCATCACCCAGAAGAGCATAGATACCACAACGTTCATAGCATATACATAATCACGCCCGAGAAGAATATTAAAATCTAACGAGCCTTGCAGCACTATAACATCGACAAGGACAATCCTCCCACATAATGAGATAGGAAACTGAAGAAGAATCCCCAAATATTTTCTAGGACGTCTGTCAAAAGCCAAAAGGTCATGTGAAGCAGACACAAACTCAAGAGATCCCAAGACTTTCCAAACCGAGGATAAAATACTTGCAGAGGCTCCTTCATCCACAATACATCGATAATTTTTTGTTGAATTAACTTGAACCCTTATTTGAAAAGGTACAGAAGAAGGAAGACGAGGCTCGTCAAGGTTATTCAAATCAATGGAAACCATCCTAGGGCTTGGAGGAGGTGTACTCAAAATGAGCAAAATGCCCCCTTGTTATGAAAGTATTGAACTGGAAATGCTAAAAACATAGTTGGTAGACACATCACTCCCCAAGAGAAGAGTGGGATCAACCAAAGATTTGATTGGAGTGACCACTTTCTCAAACAATGGTTGAGTAGGCTGCGAGAATACATGGTCTAAAGGCACCTCACCCCCCAAAATAGGAGTGGGATAAGTCGATGACTGCATCAAAATGACCACTTTCTCAACCAATGGATGAATAGGCTACGAGGAAACCTTAGAAGAGTCAGAATCAGAAGAGCTTGCAAACAGGGACCACAATATTTGTACCTCTAGAATGCCAGGGCACATATGAGTAAGGTGATCTCCCTTGTAAAGATAACAAGGGATCTTAGGCTTACATCCTATCCATCTAGGTTTCTCAATAGAAACAATGTGCCCATCATGACTAGCAGTGGTTGGTTGCACATCTCCAACATGACTTGCAGAGGTTGCGGATGGGTCGATAACATGACTCATAGGCTACAAACCTATTACCAGTATGACTACTAGTGATTGGAAATTTTCCCCCAGCATGACTTGCAGAGGGTGGGTGCCTTCCCCCAACATGATTTGTAGAGGCTAGGTGCTGGTCTTCAACATGACTTCCAGAGGTTGATGATCTATCTCCAACATGACTTGCAGAGGTTGGAGAAATATAACTCGTATGGATCACATTGATGAGGCTAATTCCCCTAGCATGACTTGCAGAGGATGGGTGCTGGTATTCAACGTGACTTGGAGAGGTTGTCGACCTATTTCCGACATGACTCGCAGAGGTTGGTGATTTCTTCTTCCTATTCTTCCTCTTTCTACTTCATTTAGACTTTTGGTTACTAGTAACTGTAATTTCACCAGATGCGGGAGAAGGAGGAGGAGAAGAATTTGATGACGAAGGAACATCAACATTATACCCATGACATAAGGTGCTTAATTGAGAAATGTCAAGAGCATTCAGGACATTTGGAATGGTACCCAACCAAACCGGTAGTCCCACATTCAACCCAGGAAGGTACAAAGTGGCCATCAAAGGGACATCAATGTTTCTGAAGAACAGAAAAGCACAAGAATCCCCTTCTGAAGGGGTTCCTTGGTTGGTATCGTTGGGAACTTTATCCATGAAGATATTTTGCATAGGTTCTTCCCTTGCAGGATCATTCAATTCCGTAAAAGTCTCACACACTAACTATGGTGAACCAGTGTTATCAAAAAAATGCCTATAAAGAGGTGGCTCCATGTTTCTAAGCGGAAGACCAAAAATTCCTCACGATCGACAGAGTGGGCAGTCTACCACCCGAGGTCAGAGACCCAAAGAAATGACTGACTAACTCACTATGGAAAACTAGGGAGCATAGAGCACACACTAGAAAAAATCCTAAAGGAAAATCAAGCAGACCACTTTCTAGTGGGAAGAACAGTTGTTCTAGCCAACACTAGAGAAATTTACTGGTGCAAGTGAAATTTGAACACGGAAGCACCGTCCGGGTATAATCTACAAAGTGTGGCCCCACATCTTCCCTAGGTATTGCGGTATACCTTTGCAATCACATGTGTAAGTCCGTAAAATCAAAGGCAACTAGGTTTCCAGCTCATGAACAATTACCAGGCGAGTACAGTCGACAGTCGGGTGGACTGCAATGAGCAGGGTATCAAGACCGAAACCTATTGAGAGTATTGAAAGCAAGTGTTCTGAAATACAACTGAGGACCTCGAACGGATTCGAGACCCACGAAGCTCCGTGGAAAATGCAATCAACGTAATCCCAAGATAAGTCCTCTATATGCGTTCCTCTGCTACGATTGGTTCGACTTTGGAGGGGATATCTCCATTACCTTTCTGCATGCGAACTTTTGTTTAAACCCTATGCTAGAGTGGGGTCCCAGATAATTTCCACATTACTAGACTTTAACACTCCCTAACTCAAAATCCAATGTTTGATTTAACGACCTTGAAGAGTTTTCTCTCCAACCTAATTCAAGGCCCTAACCCTAAACTAGTTGATTGACCCTACAAACAAAAAAAGTCTAGTTAATTTTAGATTAATCATTCTTTTTAAAGATTGATTTACTAAAAAGGGGTGTGGTAGTGCAACTGATGTTGTTAAGACTCTTGCGAAAAAAGAAACTTATAAGAACACTAGCAAAGAAGGATTATCTTTCTTATTTTCTTTTGAAATTCTTTTAAAATTAGAAGAAAACACAATTCTATGATAATTTCTTTTTCTTTTTGAAATAAAAATGCAAAGAAAATGCCAAGAACGAAAGAGATGGAAAAATCTAAGTTTTTTTTTCTATATTTTCTGCCATGAGGTGGAATTTTATTTTTTAAATGCAACTCATTTTTCTTAAAATTACAAGCTAAAAATAAGTTTAAAAAACTAGGAATCACAAGAAATCTTTTTGTTTCTTTTTAAACAAGCAAAGTCACGTCAAACCTAGGCTTATAGACTATAACTACAGAGGCCAGTAATAAATCAAGAAACCCCTGAGAATTTAGACTTCAATCAGGGAAGAGGATGACTGTCTCTTCTTTAAGAAAAAGGCTTCCTCACACATACATGCTACTGAAACTAAAGTATCCTCAGTATGTACGCGGGTTGTCCAAAGGTAAGGCACGTATGTACACATGTAGACCCTCTACAGGCCGCGTACACCTCTGTAACTTTTCAAAAAAAATGAAAAATAACATTCAAGCTAGCCAGGCAGGGAGTACTGGTATGGTAGACCAGAATACCTTGAAGACTCAACAACTTACATAGAGCTCAAAGAGGTAATTAAACCAATTAAGGCACCTAAAAACATCCCCTAAAAACCCTAGAGGCTCCCCAGTATGGTCACCAATTCTGCTATAGTGGGAAAACCCCCCTATAGACTACACTAGGGTTTTAAAGTTTAGGCAGAGATAATAGTATAAAGTCTCATACTTTTAACAACTATCCCAACAATATCGCACATTCATATATAAAGTACAAAGTATAGGGATCTGGTAGTCCTACCTTAAACTCTGCGTCCGGTGTTGATCCCAATGCATTCGATCGCTTCTCGACTACAAATATCCTCCCAAGGATGACCTGCATTCACCAAAAGAAAAACAGGTAACTACAAACATGCATTCTATATATGAACTAATGGGTTAGATGTCATAAAAAAATGTAAATCAATCATACAAATTAAACACATCATATGGCGGGATGACAAAAGTACTTATTTATATTAATCTCATAAATTCACTTAGAAAATGAGATCAACTATTGCTCCTCGAACTCGGTCATGGGATCCTCTTCACAAAGCTCTAACTTCTTCCATGTATCCTTCTTCACTCACACTTCTCTCTAGAGAATGGGCATAGACTTATGGATGAGGAAAAAGGGCAAGAATTGGGAATTCTAGCTCAAAACTCACAATGTGGTTGCAAACTCTTAGGGCAAGGGGGGAATTAGGAAATGGGCAGAGTTTCACTTCTTTCATGTGTCTCCTTGGAATGGGACCCCAACACCTTCTTTTATATGCCAAAAAGATATTTATTCGGTTGGGTGATGGGCTATGGCGGTCAATTGGTTAGGAAACTACCCAAAAGCACATATTCCCTTGCAACTTTTTATTTTTTGCAACTTTTGTGGGTATACGCGAGTTGTAATGGTCCATCTAGCGTATGTACGTGGGCAGTAATGCTGCAACTAGCATACATATGTGGGTGATAGTGGTGCAGGGCATGTACATCTTCAAAAAATTCATTTTTAAGCAGAGTTATTCAGTATTGGCTTGGTAAAAATAGTAAGTAAGATGGCATGCTGCTAGGTATGCATATCTGGTGCAAATTAGGGTTATAACACTATCCCACCCCAAGAAGTGTGTCCCTTATCTACTCAATATTATCTCAACTTCCCCACTTCCTTTCAGGTTGGACATGAAGTCTCCGAGACATGTACTTGTAGTTTAGCACCTTTGGGAAATCAATTCCCAGCAATTCTCTCATCTAGAGAGAAATTTCTCATGGGCTTGAAAAACCGCTTCTTTAGTATCCCACGGGCCTGACATCATGCCTCTTTAGCTTAGATCCCAAGATAACTAGCTCCAGATACAGGTATGGGTAAAAATATAGGTACATGTACAGTGACAGGAGCGTATAGGTATAGTTGCAGGTACAGGAAGGTACGTAGGACATCTGAATGAGTGAGTGAATGATTATAGAATGAATGAATGATTTCTTGGCAAATGAACTAAGTCCAGACTATATGTATGCATGTTCCCAACATGACACTTGTCATGTTGAGAGCTACTTTGGTCCACTTGTCCCCATCCATGGAACTTAGGATAAAATAGTTATCCATACTTTATACTTTAAGGAATATTAATATAATATTCATTTTTGGATTAAGTTCCCTAGCTTATCCCTTTTCCTTAACATTTTGTCCCCCCACCTTTCCTTAACTAGTGTATTTTAGTCCCCCATACTATTTAATCGTGGTCAGTCTACATCCAATGATGTATTATATTAATGATAATACATATACAAAAATAGACTCACTTGCCTTTAGCATCTAGGATATCCAACCTAATTCAAAACATAATCCTCCTAGCTTATAATAACTGGCTCACCAGCCTATACAACACAACATATACACAAAGGATCCCTATCCTCAAAATCTTGCACACTTAAGTTTGTGGCGTGCGGTATCCTGGAATGTGCACACTTCATCATTTTAGTGCGCAGTACATGTGTGCACTATGCCATTGTTGATGCATACAAAATTGATATCAAACAACTCACCATCTTAACTACATTTTCATTTACATTTACAATTTGGGGGTTCATCCCAGGGGTATTACACATGGTAAGGCAAGGCATGGCATGGCATGGCATGGAAAGTGAAGGAAAGGAAAGTCATGGGATGTCATGGCATGGAAAGAAAAGGCATGGCAAGGCAGGGCATGGCATGGCATGGAATGATATGGAAAGGCATGGAAAGGCATGGATTGGCAAGGAAAGGAAAGGCATGGCATGCCATGTAAATGAAAGGCAAGGCATGGCATGGCATGGAAAGTCAAGGCATGAAAAGGAAAGGCAAGGTATGGGATGGCATGGCAAGGCAAGGGAAACCATGGCATAAAAAGGAAAGGCAAGACAAGGCATGACATGTCATGGCATGGAAAGCGAACACAAGGCAAGGCATGGCATGGAAAGGTAAGGCATGACATGGCATGGAAAGGCAATGCATGTCTTGGCAAGGAAAGGTAAGGAAAGGTGTAGTTATAGGTCATTGATTTACTCAGTAAGTGATATTTATAAGTATTTGATGGTTATTTATTGAATGTATTAAATAATGTTTCTATCAAAGTGGTGATATTGCATGTTATCTTGTATTCTTCTTGAATTAAACTTGTCTTGAAACCCTCCATTTTGTGGTTAGATTAGGACTTACCCTTGATTTCTAGTCTTGTAAGCTTGACGTCTAGGGTTTAATTGTCATCTTTTATCCTTAGAATACACCTTGACACCTTTTACTACATTTTGTTCATAATTTTCATCCCTTTATGGCTTGATGTCTTGAATATTCTAGGGTTTTTATGTGCCATCTTCCATTTCAGCAAGCATTTTCTATCTAAACCCTAGTTTAGGCTTGCATTTTCAACCCCCTTTCATTGCATGATTACTTGTTTTAAGGGATGTTATATTAATTGTCTTGTTCTAACTTGGCATATTGTTGAGGCTAAATATCTTAATCAAAAGTTTTATAACAAGTATAGTTTTCTTATTGATTTGTATTGTTTGGGACTTCCCATTGACTTGTTTGAATTTAGTTCATATCATGCATTTTCTTGGCATGAGAATGGCATGGCATGGCAAACGAATGGAAATGGAAATGGAATGGCACAGCAAGGTGAGGCAATGAAATGAAAGACAAGGAATGACATGGCATGGCATGACAAGTGAAGGAAAGGAAAGGAACATCATGGAAATGAAAGGCATGGCATAACATGGCAAGGGAAGGCATGGCTTGGAAAAGGAAGGCAATGCAAGGCCAAGGTCATTATTTCATAGTTATTTCTTGAATTTATTAAATAAATGTTTTATCAAAATGGTGATATTGCATATTATCTTGTATTTTTATTGAATTAACCTTATCTTGAAACCCTCAATTGTTTTGGTTAGATTACGACTTACCCTCGATTTATATCCCTGTTAGCTTGATGTATAGGGTTTAGTTTTTATCTTTCACCCTTACAATAAACACTGAAACCTTTTATTATAATTCTTTCATATTTTTCATCCCTTTATGACTTGATATCTTGAAAATTCTAGGGTTTTTATGTGTCATCTTGCAATTCAGCAAGCATTTGTTATCTAACCCCTAGTTTAGGCTTGCATTTTCATCCCCCTTTCATTTAACAATTACTTGTTTTAAGGGCTATTATATTTTTCCTGTTGTAACTTAAATAATATCATTTATTAGATTTGAAAGGCATGGAAATGGCATGGCATGACAATGGGATGTAATGGAAATGGAATGACAATGGGATGCAATGGCATGGCATGACAAGGCATGGACATGGAATGGCATGACATGGCTTGCAAAGGCATGGAAATGGCATGGCTTGGGAAGGCATGGTAATGGAATGGAAATGGCATGAAAAGGTAAGGAATCCAATGCCAAGCAAAGGCATGACATGGAAAGGAAAGGTATGGAAAAGAAAGGGTATGGAATGACATGGCATGGATTGGAAAGGAATGGAAATGACACAGAAATGGCATGGCATGAAAATACATGGAAATGACACAGAAATGGCATGGCATGAAAATACATGGAAATGACACGGAAATGGCATGGCATGAAAATACATGGAAATGGTGTGTCAATGGTATGGCATGGCATGTCATGGAAAGACAAGTCATGGAATGGCATTTCATGAAAACGCAGGGAATACAATGGAAAGGATAGGCATGGAAATTACATGGCATGGCTTGGAAAGGCATGACAATAGCATGACAATGGCATGGCATGGCAATGTCATGGAAATGACATGGCATGGCATGGAAAGGAATGGAAATGGCATGACTTGAAAAGACATGGAAATGTCATGGTAATGGCATGACAATAGCGTGGCATGAGATGTCATGGAAAGGCAATGCATGGCATGACATGGCATGGACAGGCATGGCATGGAAAGGAAAGACATGTAATGGAAAGGAAAGGCATGACATAGCAAGGGATAACATGTCAAGGCAAGCCATGGCATGGCATGATATGGAAAGGAAAGGCAAGTCATGGCAAGGAAAGGCATGGAATAACATGGCATTGAAAGGCATGGGAAGGTGAGGCATTGCAGGGAAAGGCAAGGAATGAAATGGCATGGCATGGCATGGGAAGACATGGCATGGCTTAGCAAGGCAAGGCAGGACATGGCATGGCATGGAATGGAAACTCAAGGCAAGGCATGGCATGGTTTGGAAGGGAATGCAAACTTTTTTACCTACACCTAAAATGGACATCATGGAAGAATGAATAAATGTTATTAATAATTGATGGTTTTAAAATTTTTTACATATACCCAATGCACAACCTAAACAAACACATGAGTACATTAAAATGAGCAATTGACTAATATTTTTGGTGTTTATGAAGGGTTACACATAAACCAAATGATTTTATATATGCCATGCATAGAAAGAGGTGAATAATGTGTGTGCCCTAGAAAATGGTCAAATTATGCATTGAATCAACTAAGAAAATAACAATTAGGATTCTTAAAGGAATGTCAAGGGAAGGCTATGGTTTAAAGAGCCCAACTTGTAACAACCTGTGATAAGATATTGGTAGGTGCATTTAATTCATATTCTAAATATATATGAAGTTTTTGGGTTGTCCCAATGTTATGTACTTGCATAGATGAATTTTAGTCTGTGTCATCTTCATAATTGAATAATTCTAGTAATAGATATGGAGGTTAATTTGACATAACATTGATGTGATATTGTTCAGTGATTTACAATTATGTAGAAGATAAATGAGAAAATTTATTTCTATAATAAATTATTGTAATATGCGATTTTTAGGTAACAATATTTTTAGGTGACCATTATTTGAGGGTGTATTGTCATTGGATTTAGATGGAGAAAATTCAAGAGGTAGTCCATATTGTTGGTTGTGAGTTAGAATATGGATATCCATAACATCCATGCAAATAATTCAGAAGGAATGATCTATCGATGATGTAGAGATACATGGTTGATTAGCTAGAAATGCTACTAGAGAACCATTAATTGCTTATGGATTTAACACTTAACAATATTTTCCACCATAATATATTCGTTAATTCATAATGCAAGTATTTATAATCACTTTAGAAAAAAGTAAAGGGATTAATACACATAAAATTCATACACTTTGAAATTCATATATTCATCAACATTCAATGCAAAAACAATGAGATTCATGAAAAACATCCCATGATATATATATATATATATATATA
>JZKD02S2145238.1:287191-319162 GCA_000966675.3 Picea glauca
ATATATATATATATATATATATATATATATATATATATATATATATATATATTCAACATCATCTAAATTGTACATTTTTTACAAAATAGCACCTCATGCCCAATATGCAAAGTGACAACAAGTTTCCTAAGACAAAAATCATCCATATGGTGGCCTAGATACAAAATGGAAATAGTTGATCAACGATTGACCACTTCCACCCTTGTTACCCTCAGGAGCATCCTAGAAATCTATCTTTCTTCTCTTGGTTGAGGAAGCACCTTGAGTGGTTCTAGGCCCAGGCGTGCTTCGACGCTCTAGATACTAAACAAAGACAAAAAATTGTTATAAGTTTTTTTCCTCAATGGATTAATAAACATACAAAATGATACTTTGTAATTTAACCAAAGACAACTCACCACATAGGCTACCATAAATCATGAGGGTCTTACCCGCCTCCGTAACCCCAATCTCTATGTGATGCCACCCTGCATTAGTTACAAGGATCGAGTCAATAAAATTAAACAAATATATGTAAAATCAAATTCATGATATATAAAAAATTATCATCAACACATTATCTCACCACGAATATCTCAGGTGTCGATGGAGATTCGTTGGAAAATGGAGAACTAGGTTATACAAGCTACTCCGAGTCAACCTCTACTGTGGAAACCTAAGTGGATGGGGTCGATGGAAGTGGTGGTGGAGTTGGGTGGAATACACGTACATTCATTGTAGATGGATGCAATGAAAGAGGTGGCATAGATGGGTGGTTTGCATGTGAATCCAATGAGAATGCATGAAATAAGAAAGATGCTAGGGGTGGGTTGTGATAGACCCCCATAGGATGTAGAAGTGATTGAAAATCCCTAGGCATGAATAAAGGTAACCCAAAATCAAGGCCCAAGTTCCTAGGGTGTGCAATAGTACTATATCTAGCAAATATTTCTGCAACCTGCATACACATTAACAATATTGAACTATTAGTAACAAATAGTAAAATTCAAAAACATAAACACAAAAAAATTGAGAATTATATGATATTTAACTATACACATGATACATGTGATGCAGGTGAGTTTTCCATCCCAGATGGACATTCCCTGACATTACCTAGTCCCAAATTCTATAGAAACATAAGATCATTAAAAATTTGAGTATGCCATAAAATAAAGAAATGACAATGGTGAATTTATCAAATGTGACACATACCTATCTGTGAGGTGTGCCCAATGAGAAGGCTACCTCTACTACTACATAAGTGGTGGGGCTAGGCATTGATGCATCTATCAGTGTAGAGGGTCTACTTCTTGGAAGTAATAAATTCAAAACAACATAGAATGAAAAAATCTATATAAAGACATTGAATACAAAATAAATATATATTGATGAAGAACATAGAAAGGGTTAAGATACTAGCCTCCTCCATGAAGCTATGTTATCCAATGCGATCTACAGGCCCATAGCATGTCTTCTCATAGTTCGAGCATCTGTGAGGTTCACATGGATGGTTTCTATGTCTATATGCCCTTTCCTCATTGTACGTTGTTTTGAATGTTGAAGCTCCAACCCCTCTATCAATGTCACTACTCTTGCTGAGATAGTGAAACAAAGATATTGTGTTGCACTAGGCTACGAGTCAATGATGAAATGGCTAGTTGTACCTATTGCAAGCTCTCTGCAATAGGAGGATGTTGGGTAGGGGGCTCAGGCCTTCACCTCGGGGGACAAGGACCTAACATGAGATTGTGCCTGGAATTATCTTAATCCTACACAGACCCTTGACCCACCCCCTGGAAGTCACCCATGTTAAAGTAGTTGAAATTTTTACCCAAAATAAACTCAGCCAAAAAAATTCTGAGAAAATATAAGGGCACCTCCATGTTATTGCAAGGAGGTTTATCAAAAACCATATACCTGATGATACTTTGAACACATCACCAAAATACTTCATCTTCCCTTGAAATTCGACCTTCTTTACTTCATATTTCCTCTGAAATTCTACTTATATCTCCTTGTTCATTAACAAACTTGGGTGTGTAAAATAAATGTATAATGATATGTATTTATACCCTTTATGTCACTTCCCTTTAACATTATGGCTGACATGTAGTTTCTACTTCAATTTACATTATCATCTTCAAAAATTCATTTCTCCTCAATCATGAGGATCCACGTGACGTGCCACATACTATCGGAAGCGGCATGACTTATACTATCCATCCATGGGTGTTGTATATTCATGTGTAATTTCCTTTATGTCTATCTATTTAAATGAATTGTGGGGTCCAAGAGCCAATGGCTAGGGTTGACATCAATGAAAACAACCAATCTTCCAAAACTCTCCCCTTTGTCATTGATGACAACAATCATGCTCCCCTCTCATCATAATCCCAATTTTTCTCTCCCTTTGACATCAATGGAAAAAGTTGAGGCTTCTCCCCATGAGTTCAATGGTATAAGGTGACCTTCTTCTTTGGGGCTGATCCCCCTGAACATGTGGAACTCAATAATACTTCATTCTTATTTTTGGTCGTTGGGACTTTTTCTTCCATGGAATCCTTTTGTGTGGCTTTTGTCTTCTCTCTCTTATTCATGTCTAGGATGTATATGTTGTTTGGTATTCTTGTTGTAGTTGCAACCAATCTTCCTGAGTTATTTTCTCTGATTTTACATTTTAGAGAGTCAAACGTAAGAGTGTAGCCTTGATCACATATTTTTCTTACACTGACCAGATTATGCTTCAGATCTTCAACCAGTAGGACTTTTCCTGTTTTTACATTTTCACTTTCAAGCTCTACATTTCCTTTTCCAAGTATTTTGGTAGATGAGTCATCTCCAAATGCAACATTTCCACCCTTTTTCTTCAAGCTGAAAATTTTTCTTTGATCTCTAGTCATATGAGATGAGCACCCACTGTCTATGAACCATTCATATTCTTCTTTGCATTCTTTAGCAACCAATGTTATTCGACAATTATCATTGTGTGGAATTTCTTTCATTTTCCATGTTGTAGTTGGTATAGGGACATTTGGCATAGGATTATATTCCTTCATCTCTCTACAATCTCGTGCTTTGTGACCAAAATTATTGCACTTGTAGCATACAATATTTTTATCCATTAATGGGTCAAATGGATTATAATTTATGTCACAGGTCTACGAACATTTACATATCTACTATTTGCACCATTCATGTAACTTGCATAGTTATTCCTTTCATTGATTCTACAATTGATTGCCTTGTGTCCAAAATTTCCACAAGTATAACAATGTCCAAGAAAGAAATTTTGATACCTATGAGTAAGTGATCTTCTTTGTGGTGTGGTCCATTTGGGTTCACGATCTATTCTTCTATAGTTTCATTCATAATGATTTCTTTCATACCTAATGGGACAGGATCTTCTTGATGTTTCATTCCTTATGAATTCTAGTCTTCTATCTTGTTGTTAAACTTGCTCTGGAGTGTTGGTTTCATCCTTTTCATCTTCCTTCTCTTGTTTTGTTGTCTTCAAACTGTCATTGTATCCTAGTCATGTCTTATTGTTTGGAGATATTCGACTGCTAAGGATCTCATCTAATTTTTCAGTGTTTTTTTTGAACTTCTTCAAATTTTATGTTGTCAATAGTAGGTCCCCTTTTGTGTGATCCAATTCTGCTTTCAATTTCTCATAATCTTCTAATTGTTCCTTCAAGATACCAATGGTATTTTCAAGTTTGTAATTCTCTTTTTCATAACTACTCAATTCACCTTTTAGTATTATGTTTGTGTTTATAAGCTTGCTATTTTCAGTTTCAACATGTTTCAATTTTTCAAGATTCTTATCTTCTTGTTCACTTTCTAAGTTGCCTTTGTATCCCCAAAATGAATCAAGGTTGGTTTCTTCACCTAAATCTTCTTCGGAAATGATTTATTCTTCTTTAGAACTTTTGTGATCATCATGATGGGTTTCTTGGGTTATGAAGACGACTTCTCCTCCATTGTTATCTTCTTCATCACTCTCATCTAAGGAGATGTCATCATCTTTGGAGTAGAACCGCTTTTTATTGTTGAGACTTCTCTTTTTATAGTAGTTGTTTTCAACAATATGTCATATTCTACCACAATTAAAACATTTAAGATGAGACTTACCTTTGTATCTCCTAGTTTCCTTCTGGAACCTTCTTACAAAATTTGTTATTTCTTCATCAAAGTCATTATCCTTGTCTTTTGTCTTCTTTATGGCTTTAAAGGCTGCTTCATTTTTTGGCTGGTCACTTTCAATACCTGTTCTCATTTCATATGCTATAAGAGACCCATGTAATTCATCCATTGTCATTTTGGTCAAGTCCCTAGTTTGTTCAATGGCAGAGACCTTAACATTATACTTCAAGAGAAGTGATCTCAACACTTTTTGTAAGGATTCATTGAGATCTTCACCTAATCCTCTGATAGCATTAACAACTTCATAAACTCTAAGAAAATAGGTTTCAATATCTTCAAATTCATCCATCTTCCTTTTCATCCATCTTCAAATTTTCAAATTCTGCTCTATGTCATTGAAGCTTGACCTTCTTAACTTTTGGATCACCTTCATAATACTCTTGAGTTTGTCCCATACCTCTTTAGCAGTGTTGCATCCCATCACTTTGTTGGCAATGGTTGGTGTCAATGCTCCTAGAATAACATGCCTGGCTTTTGAATTACAACTCATAAGTTTCTTCTCATTTGGATCAGTTGGAGCATTCTTTGGGATTACATATCCATTTACAACTCAGTACCAAATGTCTACTCACAAAGTTGTTAGGTAAATTTTCACTCTATCACTCCAGTATGCATAATTGCTTCCATCAAATTGTTGAATCCCATTTAGAATGTGTTCACGGTCATCCATCTGTGCTCATAATTTTCCTTCCAGTGATTAAACTGTTATGAAGGAAACCTCCTCTGATACCAATTGATGATACTTAGAACACATCACCAAAAGACTTCATCCTCCCTTGAAATTTGGCCTTCTTTAATTCAGATTTCCTCGGAAATTCGACTTATATCTCCTTGTTCATTAACAAAATTGTGTGTGTAAAATGAATGTATAATGATATATGTATTTATGCCATTTATGTCGCTTCTTTTTAACATTAGGGATGACATGTAGTTTCTGCTTCAATTTACATTGTCATCTTCAAAAATTCATTTCTCCTCAATCGTGAGGATCCACGTGACGTGCCACATACTAGTGGAAGAGGAATGACTTATACTATCCATACATGGCTTTTGTATCTTCATGTGTAATTTCCTTCATGTCTATCTACTTCAATCAACTGTGGGGTCCAAGAGCCAATGGTTAGAGTTGACATCAATGACAACAACCAATCTTCCAACAATACCACCTATCCATCCAATTTTGACTCATCTAGGGATGGATGCACCAGTTAATGGAGAGACGTTTTTTGGTGAATGATATCTCTTGTCGATTTCTATGATCTCTAAAAATAGTCAATATTTTTTGTTTTGAAATGCCCAAGTTTCTGACTTGGTTTCTGTCCAAATCAATGTTATAGTATTCATACATTGTTGCCTTATAATCATAAATAGAGGTCAATTTCCCATAGGCACTTGCAATGGAATTCACAATGGTGTCCAAAGAAGTGGTCAGGGAGACTTCTCTAGTGTTCTTTAATTGTTCATCAAGGGCTCTTAATATGACTAACCCCTCATCAATTTGACTATTTACATTGGGTGGTTGTGGTGGGTTGGGGTTTTTTTCTTCTTGATTTTCTTGTGAGCTGTTTACATTGTCTTTTGGTTCCATTTTATTATATATGCTACAATTTATTAAGTTATCATATGTAAATTAGGTTGTTTTTTTAATTATAATAAATAAAATACAAATTTATTTGATTTAGATTCTTGGGAGCAAAAGACTAAATTGGAAATGACTAAATTGAGAGAAAAATAAAAGAAATTAAACATACCTCGCTAGACTACAGTGTGGAAAAATTCTCACCTTGTTGCTCCTCTCTATTTGCTCAATGCAAATAAAAAAGCGACCAGTGCAAATGAACACAAATCATGCTCATGGCCCTTTAAGAAAAGTTTAGAGTTCTTAAGAACGAGCACATTGCAGGCACTAAACCTAAGTGGCAACCTGAATGAAGGTTTAGGCACTTCGAAACCTTTAAGCTTAAGAACTAGGCTTAGGAACGTGTGAGCCTTCTTGGTGACCCCCTTGTCACTTTTTCGGCCACCAACTTCATGCACTCAACCATAAGTGGCAAAAATTACATTGTTGTAGGTTGAGAAGCAGTCAAGAAACATGGGACTTTGTTTTGTTATTTTTGGTGAATGTGATAAAAGAGCAAAGTAGCTTTGTATGTATGCATAAAATGTTTATGCAATCAAAGTCTATAAGATTTAAAGTCTATAAGATTTTAATATATGAAATATAAATCTCTTTACTCTCTATTCTTGTCTTTTATGTATGTTATTTCTTCTGTATGCTTTGTTTTCTAGTATCCCCTACCTCTTCCCTTCAACGACATCCTAACTCGTGCTTGGTTATACCATTCACAATCTTCGATTCGAGTTGCTTTGCCTCTCGGATGTAAGATAGATCAATACTATAAATAGCATCATCCTCTCAGCATAAGTTCTATTGAATTTTTTCAATGGAAGTCGTTGAGTTAAGATGTAAATATAAATTGTATATTAGTGATCTTATATACAGGTTGCCACCAGTGGTGCAAAGCTTCCCTAGTTCTAGTAGTGAGCTAACTCTTTCAGCATTCTAATAGTTGCTTGGTCATACCATTCCCAAGCTTTAATTGAATTTCTTCTGCTTCTCAGATGTAGATTAGATCAGCTTATGCGGCCATTCGAATTATCCGGATTTTAGAAGGTGTTGATTAGATCAGCGTAAGCGGCCATTGGGCCTTACCCAGATTTTAGAAGCTTATGAATTTTAGGCATGAGCCGACGGAGCCTAAATGTTCTCTAGCTTCCTGGCATTGTTTTTTGACTACGTAGTTTTCATCGAGTAGTTTTTATTTTGACCTGCTTTGACACTGTTAAGTACCGGATCATCATCAATTAAAAATTGTGCTTTCGAGCTCTCAAATAGCTATTTGACGATAAGTTGAGTTAGTAATCAACGAGGCTTTTCGACCATAGTAGTCTAAATATGTTACGAGTTAAATCTTTTCGGTGATATTTTTCTGATCATTGTTGTTAATAATTTGGTTAGAAGAAATACTAGAATGATATCAGTTGTTGGCACTGCATAATCCAGATATATTAGGGGTTTTTGAAGGTTACGAATTTTATTTATACATTAAAAAATGTAAATTTAGTAATGAAAAATTGCAATTTAACAAAACAGAAAAATTGTATAAACTGATTCCAAAAAATCTATTTTCACAATTATCAAATTTTTAAATATCAACTTTAAATTTTTAAGGTTTTTGAAAGTTACTAATTTTATTTATACATTAATAAATGTAAATTTAATAATGAAAAATTGCAATTTAATAAAACAGAAAAATTGTATAAACTGATTCCAAAAATTCTCATTTTTACGATTATCAAGTTTTTAAATATCCAACTTTGAATGACTAATGTCAGCAATGTAGTTACATGGAAATTTTCATGCATTAAAAAAGAATTACTTGTGAGATGGCCATTTTCATGCATTAAAAAATGTCACTTATGACAAAATGAGAGGAAAAGTAGATAATAAAGACAAGACAAAATTGGAAAATAGGAATGAGCTGCATTGATTAAAGGAAAAGAGATGAGCTAAATAAGCTTCAACAGATCAAGAAAATCAAAAAACAATCGTACAGTTGGCCATAACAGTTGGTATTGTACAGTCACATACTGTTAAGGTTACCGATATAATTAACACTCCCTCTTAAACTCAATAGTTATAAACATGAGCACTGATAATTCCCAAGTGTTGTCTCTGAAAATCAAAAAAGGATTTTCCTAGTGGCTTTGTAAAAATATCTACGAGTTGATCTCGTGAGCCAAAAAATTGAAGTGCGATGTTACCATTGTTGACTAGCTCGTGTATGGAGTGAAAGCAAGTGTCAATATGCTTTCTTTTCCTGTGAAACACATGGTTTTTGGATAAAACAATTGTTGAGGTGTTGTCACAAAACATAGGAGTTGGCTCATTTTCTGTATGTGACATATCATTCAATATTTTTCTTAGCCACACAACTTGACAGGAATTTGAGGTAGCAGCGACATACTCTGCCTCTGCAAAAAATATTGATACAATGGGTTGCTCCTTTGATGCCCATGAAATCAGGATCATGCCCAGGTGAAAAACATGTCTTGAGGTGTTTTTCCAGTCATCTAGGTTGCCTGCAAAATAACTGTCTGTCTAATCAGAGAGATTATTATAATCAAACTGAGTGTACCATAAGCCAAAATTCAGAGTGCATGCAACATATCTTAGAATCGTTTTCGCCATCTTCCAGTGAGAATCTTTGGGGGATTCCATGAACCTGGAAACAAATTTGGTTGCATACATAATATCAAGCCTAGTTGCTATAAGATACAACAAACTACCTACTAAACTTTTGTATAGGGTAGAATCCACTGTAGGGCCTTCATCTTGCTTGCTCAATTTTATGCCTGGGGGAATAGGAGTTTCCGTTGGATTGTATTCTTCCATTTGGAATCTTTTGATGATGTTTGTTGCATACTTTTGTTGGCAGAAAAAAATGCCTTTGGTTGATTGGTCAACCTCAATCCCCAATTCTTTTTTCATTATGCCAAGATCTGTCATCTCAAACTCAGATTACATGCCATGTTTAAAACTGGTTAACTCAATATTTCCAGTATATATCATGTCATCAACATATAAACAAACTATCTAAATTTTACCTTGTTGATCTGTTTTGGTGTATTAGATTGGCTCATTTTGGTTTCTGCTAAAAGAACTCTTGATCAGGTAAGTGTCAATTTTTTTGTACCAAGCTCTTGGATCTTTCTTTAAGCCATACAAGACTTTCTTCAACCCATACACTTTGGCTGGCTATTCTTTGACTTCAAATCCAGGTAATTGGTCCACATAGACCTCTTCTTCTAAGACACCATTTAGGAAAGTTTACTTGACATCCATCTGGTATACTTGCCATTTATGTTGATTTGTTATGCTTAAGAGAGTCCTTACAGTGTCCAACCTTGCTACTAGAACAAAAGTTTCACCATAATCAATACCTAGTTGTTGTGATAATCCTTTGGCAACAAGTCTTGCCTTGTGTTTTTCAATCTGCCCTTTTTTATTGAGTTTAGTTTTGTAAACCCACTTGACACCAATACTTTTCTTGTGTTTGGGCAGATCAACAAGATCCCATGTCTTGTTCTTCTCAATGGAGTCAATCTCTTAGTTTATTGATTGAACCCAATGTGGCTCTTTAGCTACCTTTTTAAAATATATAGGTTGACATGGCATTAATGCAAAAAGATTGTGTTGATCAATGTCATCCAACTGCTAATAGATTTCTCTCAAACTTCAAGTTTTCTGATTTTGAAGTTCAGAGGATGAATTTCTGCTAGAAGTAGAGTTATCCTGAGAACTTTCAGGATGTCCTTGTACCTGCAATATTTGAAGAGCATATTGATTTGTTTGTTTTTTTGAAGTCTCTGTGTTTTCAGGAAGTGGAAACAATGGATTTTGATTGTCCATAGGCCGATTTTCAGACTCACTCTAGAACTGATTTTCAAGAAATTTGACATCTCTGCTGAGTATTAGTTTCTTTGAAATTAGATTGTTGACTCTGTAGGCTTTCGATGTCTCACTGTAGCCAACAAAAATGCATTTCTCACTTCTATCATCAAGTTTCTTCCTCAATTCAGACGGGATGTGAGTGAATGCTATGCCTCCAAATGTCCTAAGATGAGCAACATTTAGTTTTGTCCCACTCCATGCTTCTTGAGGGACCTTTATCTTGAGACTAGTGGTTGGAGATCTGTTCAAGAGATAAACTAAGCATGCTACTGCTTCGGCCCAAAATATATTTGACATATATTTCTCTTTTAGAAGGCTTCCTTCCATGTTCATTATTTTCTGTTTTTCCTTTCAGCCACTTCATTTTGTTGTGGAGTATACCTAGATGTAGTTTGCACGATGATGCCTTGTGATTTGCATATATTTGCAAATATTTGGAGTTGTATTCTCCTCCTCCATCTAACCTGAGAACTTTTACATATTTTCCACTCTGTTTTTCAACTTCAGCTTTGAATTCTTTGAACTTTGCAAAATTTTCATACTTGTGTCTGAGAAAATAGATCCAAATTTTCCTACTAAAGTCATCAATAAACATTAGAAAATAAATTCTACCACCGATTGAATTTGTTTGCATTGGTCCACATAGGTCAGTGTGAATGAACTCTAAGTGTTGTTTGGCTTTCAAGTGAAGTACTATGGAAAACTAGTTCTCTTATGTTTTCCAAGAATGCAAGACTCACATGGGGGATTTTGTTCTTTGAAGATAGGTAGACCTTTGACCATGGAGTGGTTATGTAGAATACTTAGACTCTGAAAGGGTATATGTTCAAATCTTGTATGCCAAACCATAGTTTCATTGGGGGTGGATGCACTTTGTGCATATGATTGGATTAGATTTGTTATTTTGATGGTCAGGGGAAACATTTTATTCCTAGTCATGTGGATTTCAGAAATCAATTACCTGTTGGGGGTTTTATCATATATCCTACATGATACTCCTTCAAAACATACCTTATATCCATGTTCAATTAGTTGTCCTACACTTAACGGGTTATGTTTCAGATTTGAAACATGATAGAATTTGTTTATATCTTTCTTTAGATTTTGTTTAGTAAGAATAGGTATAGTTCATTTTCCTTGAACTTTGACTAAGGAATGATTTTCAAGTGTAATATCAAATGAAATACAAGAATCAATGCATGAAAGTAAATCTTTGTTACCTGTCATGTGATTGTTGCAACCACTGTCTAGCAACCCGAGATCTTTATGTTGTTCTTCAGTCTTATGGCATAAGAGAAACATAACATCTGAGGTTTCTCCTTCATGATTTGAGACATGTGCTATGCCTGAGAGTTGATTTTCTTTCTTCTTTCGAAATTCAGATCCATAATGTCCATACTTTTTGTAGTAATAGAATTGTATGTTTGATTTGTCATTTTCTCTTCTTCCTCTACCTCTTTGAGGATGGAAATTATGATTATGGTTTTTTTGTCCGTGTCCTTGGAAATTTTGATTCTTGTTCTGTTCTCTGTGACCTTGGAAATTTTGATTCTTGTTATGTTGTCTGTGACCTTCACTTGATTGATGGTTACTTGGAATTCTCCCTCTTCCTTGGTGACCTCTACCTCTTTGAGGATGGAAATTATGATTATGGTTCTGTTGTCTGTGACCTTGGAAATTTTGATTCTGGTTCTGTTCTCTATGACCTTGAAAATTTTGATTCTTGTTATGTTATCTGTGACCTTCACTTGATTGATGGTTACTTGGAATTCTCCCTCTTCCTTGGTGACCTCTACCTCTAGCTCTCCCTTTGCTTAAGGAGAATTGAGTCTTGAAGGAATTGACTATGGACTCATCTTCTAGATGTAGTTTGGCCTCATGTGTCAATAGAGAGCCCATTAATTCATCTGTTAAAAAAATTGACAGATCCTTGGATTTAAGGATGGTTGTAACAACCATTTCAAATTTCTTTGGTAGACTTCTGAGGACTTTCTCAAAAATTCATTGATCAAGAATGGCTTCACCGGTCAATCTAATATGGTTTATAATTCCCATGACTTTGGTCATAAACTAATCAATGTTTTCAAACTCTGTCATTTTTAGAGTCTCAAAATGTGTCCTCAAAGTCTGTAGTTTAACTGTTTTGACCCTACCATTTCCTTGGTAAGCTTATTTAAGGATGTTTGAGGCCTACTTTGAAGTAACAATGCCTGTGATTTTTGTGAAAATCGAGTCATCTACTAAGTTTTGAATTCATAATTTCTCCTTATTCTCTCTGTTCCTCTATGTTGCCTTCAAGAAGTTCTGTGTTGGTTGGTCATGGCAGGAAGGTCTGTTGTATCTGGTTCCACATATCCAAGATCCACTAGATCCTAGCACTCTTTTGCTTGTAAGAAGGATCTCATTCTAAGAGACCAAAACTCATAATTATTTCCAGGAAGAATCGGTCCTTGTGTTGGTCATAAGATGCTAAAGGTGGCCATCTTTAAAAAATTTTATGAAAAAAAAATTGTTAGAGAGTTTCAGGATTACCTGTTTCCTATGCGTAAGACCAGGTTTGTGAAATCCTCTGTTGTGACTTTGGGCCAGAAAACACTGGGTAGACTCCTTCTTTAAATTCAATCTGGCTAGATGTGACTATCCAAGTGCGAGATCCATGGAGTCAGAGCTCTAAGCTCTATTCTTTAGCAACTACAACCCCTCTAATGGAAGTTTGGGATTTCTTAGTTTACTCAAGAGCCAAAAAAAATTGTTGTTTAGCTTCTCATATGATCGGGGATGAAAACCATGCATTTCGGGCTTTCGGGTTTTGGGCGTTTCAATGCTTGAAGGTCTCAATTCCTCTGAATAGCCGAATGGCTGAATAGTCGAATTTCTGCAAAGATCAATGATCGTCATTGATTTGAGATCAATGGTCCACAATTACTTTGGAACTTCATACCTTTGGGCCTTCGAGGCTCCGAACGATATTCCTTTCTTACCTTGCAATCCTCCGAACTCGCGGACCTCCGAACAAGGGAAGAGATCGACGATCTCAATTACCTGTCAAGATCTATGACTCGAAATTATTTGAGGAGTTTGGGCTTCGGATATCTTTTATCACTTGCAATCACAATACTCATGAAGTGTCGAGGCGACGAATTATCCGTAGAGGTGTAGATCCAATGAACCCTAGGCATCTACAAATGAATGACCAAGATATTCTTCGGAACTCCAGCGTTCGAGAGTTTTTGACAGCTAATATGTGTTGACCTCCAAAGTGCGAATCTTTGAAGGGCATGATCTTCCTCCACGTGGCCTTTTGATTTGACAGCTGAGATTAACTTCGGAGTCCCCGGCTTTGAGAGTTCCTTCTTTACATTTCTAACTCTCCTATGAAGTTCCCTAGCTCTGAAGTGTGGGATGGTGTGACGTGTGTCCCTTCTAGCTTCAACGGTCCAGATCTACTTCGAGCCTTTGTGCCTTGAGGACTTCAGGTAGATCTTGCTTCGTAACACCTTCTAGAGTATTAAGTCTCTAAACTGTGAGATTTCATGTTGTGCATCCTCGATGATGGACAATCCAGATGAACTCTAGGGTTTGATCCTTCGAGAGTTCTATCTTCTCACATCTGTATTCCTTCCAAAGTGATTATCATTGTTGTGCAAGATCTCCTATCACGTTTCCACTTGGCTCAACGAACTGGATCTACTTCAGCTCTTCGGAGCCTTAGGCCTTCGAGATTCCTTTACTCCTTAGCTTTTGTTGACTTCCTCCCAGAGTATGAGATTGCCTGACACGTGTCACTTGTTTGAAGATCAATGACCACGAATGATTTCTAAGACTCAACTCGCTCACTCTTTAATTTCCTTCCCGATGTCCGTAAAGCGAAGATGCTCGTATGAGGTGGGATTGATATCCACCATTGATATGTTGATCTAGAAATATCAATGATCCTAAGTGATAGCAGGCGCACAACTTTTTCACACTTTAATTTTCTTCTCTATCCTCGCAATGCAAAGTTGCGCATTCCTAGTGCAATCAATATCCGTCATTGATATGTTGATCTAGCAAGATCAACGATCCTAAGCGATAGTGGGCTCACAAGTTGCTCATGCTTTAATTTTCTTCTTGATCCCCACAATGCAAAGATGCATGTTCATAGCGCGATCAATATCCGTTGTTGATCTGTTGATCTAGCAAGATCGACGATCCTGAGCGATAACGAGCTCTCAACTTGCTCACGCTTTAATTTTCTTCCCGATCCCTGCAATGCATCCCCACCGTCGATCTCTCTCTGATGAGATCTAACAGTCGTGGCTTAATCTTTGCTTGAACTGACGGCTGATCTTGCTCACGCTCAGATCTTATAGCTGAAAAGGCGTTCGCCTCTTTTGCACGCTCTTCATATTTTCTGAGCTTGATTAATGGCTCAGATTTGTTCATAGGGCCGATCTTACAGTTGTTGAGCTTGTCTTTTGCTGCTTCTGCAAGAACTTTCTTCTTATGAAGGAATTTCACGAGTCTTTCACGAATTCTTTAAATGCTCACGAATCTTTAACTGTTTCGCCTTTCTGCAGCTTATGCTTCCTCGCGTTTGCCGTCTCCAACGATCTTTTGAGCGTACTGTGGATTGCAAAGTTCTCTCCAAGCTCTATGAAGAATCTTGTGTCCCGTGCTCTAATCTGCGAGACAATGTAAGCTTTGCGCTCTTTCTTCTTATGATCAGGCTATTTTCCAGACACGTGAAGAGACTTATGTCCTAAGCTCTGATATCATGACAAAATGAGAAGAAAAAAAGATAATACAGAGAAGACAAAATTGGAAAATAGAAATGAGCAGAGTGCATTGATTAAAGGAAAAGCTTAGTTAATTAAACTTCAGCAAATCAAGAAAATCAAGAAACAATCGTACAACTGACAATGTAAGTCAGATACTGTTGAGGTTATAGATATAATTAACAACTTACAAGCATTGAAACAAGAAATGGATGCTTCCATTCAAAAGTATACTTTGAGATCTTCCCAACACGTATTTATTTCAGGACACCTTTATATTAACTATAAATATAATTTTGAATAAGTTTAAAATCCGAAAATCCAGATTGATATCTATACATGCAGTTGACAAGGATACGTACATTTTTTTAACATTGCTATATTCATTTCTGTTCTGAAAATTCGCACCCTTATATTCATTTCTGTTCTGGAATCTTGCACCCTGCTCGATAGTGTGTAGCAAAGTTTTTAATTGCAAGTTTTGCTTTAGTGGTTGCAAACCCTAGATTCGAAGCGCAGTAGTCGTAGTTTTGTCCACGGGATTGCACATTTAAATTTCAAAAATCCGATTGGATGCATAAGAGTGACCTTCCTCCAATGTCTGAGTTTCGAAGTCCTAGAAAATTTTGGATCGAGTTCTATCACGTTATGATTGAAGCACTTGATTAAAAGCAATCACTGAAAAATATACTGAGACCCGTGCAAGAACCAATGCCACTGGTGAGCAATTTGCTTTCAGAATGAGTAAATTCTATAATTAATGTAAAGAATTTGATTAAATGAACGAATCATTTACTTGGCAGAGCAAAGCACGCAGTCAAACTTCATAGGTTTTGCACTAGGGTGAAACATTTTCCAAGTGACCCAAAGATTAAGGCCCTGCTATTTGGTAACAGAATATGGCGCTACTCCAGCTGCTGGGCATCATATTCTGTGTGAGGTTGTTAACTTTCTCATTTATATTCAATCTTGCCAATGTTGCGTTAGTCAATACCGATGAAGTTTGTTTGTAATAGCTTGATTGAACGAGTAAGTGCCTCCTTAATGGGCCGTCTTAGCTTTGGGCACAGTTTTGATATATGCAACTTGCCTTATTATTACAAATATCTGGAGTGTAGTGACAAACAATAAATTTGATCTTAAATTTACCCAGTCATTATGTTCAGTTAAGCATCACCAGTTTTTAAAAATAAAATATAAAGCCACTCACCTAATTAAGTAGATACAAAATTGGGAAAATGTCAAATGGGATGTCTAATTAAGAATGGGTGGGTTGTTTAGTTGTTTTAGGAAATGATTTTTTTGCCCAGAATCCAGTGATTTAAATTTAAGCGAATTATTATTTTTTTTTTGTTTAAAATTCATTTTTGCATATGGATTCAGAATGCTGAAAAACTTTTGGGGCACTTGGATTATACAGAAATAATCACTCAAATCTACGAATCTGACAATTTTTGACTGAATTTCTGGAAAATGTCCTAAAAAATAATCATTTCATATAACGTTTAACATTAAGAATCACCAAGTCTAAAAATATAGAATATAAAACCACTTATTATTAGTATATAATAAATTGAGAAAATGTCTCGTGGTGGTGACCTCATGGGATTGGCAACATTTCATAAATGGTCCAACAGGTTTAGAAATTTAAATATATAAACATCGATACAAAGAATATAAAGCCAACCAACATATTAGTATATACTAATTTGGAAAAATGTCAAAGGGTGAACTCATGGGATTGGCAACATTTCATAGATGGTCGAACAGGTTTAGAAATCTAAATCTGTAAACATGCATAACATACATACAGAATAAAATGGAATTAATTTAGTTAAAGCAAAATTGATATGGCAGGACAAGCCAGACGAAATTGACGGTCTACATCCCATATCATTGGGACATCTCAAGCCCTATTACATTGGGCCAACAGAAATTGCTGAGCCAACAATATAATATAACTATGTTAATGAATATTACCTTCTTAATATAGTTTAAGGACTTATTTCTTTGATACCTTTATATTTCTTATATCAAACTTTTAGAGAGTTATTTGTAGGGCCATCATAGACATTGTTGATTTTTATACTGAGGTGTATGTCTTTACACGGAATTTTGATAGTTGTAAATAAGCATCACATGGAAGCAGTGTTTTTTATCCACAATTTTATATGCAGAATTGAAATTTTAGCAATATATTAGACTGGTACACAAGAATAAAATGTTGCATAATACAAAAATATATAGAGAATGAAAGAGAAAAATCACTCGAAGAATGAAGTAAATGACTATTAGTTGTATTTCAGCAATAAGATACCATATTTATCAAAATGGACGATTTTTGTTTACAAGAAGATTTGTTGTTTTTTTTTCAGACTGAAAAATGAAATATGTTAATTCTCTCCTACTCATTGGCGAAGGAAAGTTGACATCCTTCCTGGTGACCCAATTCCTCCTTGTTTAGATCTAGAAGCATCCCCACTTCCGCCAGCAAATGAGAAAATTTGCACGACATTCTCTCCAATGCTTTCTCGAACTACGTCGGGATCATATCTGAGTGGGCAGAGTTGATGATGTTTTCCTCTGAATTGGTGCTTGCCACACAAGAGCCACACATGAGATCCTCGGTGAAAGAACAACGTCGTATGAATTTTATGAGGCCATTGTTTTGCATGCTCTGGGATAGCTGGTAATGCAACAACTACTTAAGTATGGCACTAAGCAAAAGTGTAGGTAGAACGTTGAGTTGAGTTGTGTTCTTGTTGATGGTGTGTAGACCCTGAAAGAGAAAGAGTAACAGGCATCTTGACCATATACTCATCCACTCGGCATTCATAAACCAGAGCTTCATTATCTACGTCAACACTTCCTTTAAATACAAGCTCCCTTGAAGAACAATTGGTGTGTCAAATACATCCTCTCTGATTAATTGTTCCAACTAAGAAGAGATGCCTATGCATATGATTTAGCCCCGCTATACTGCATATGTAAGAATTCCATTTCCCTGAAGCTTTCTCAATAATATGTTTGGAAAAAGAGGAACTGCCAAGAAAAGTGTTATAATATGATGGCACTTGTGTTGGAGTATATAACCTGTTGGCGGAGACTACTGAAACATAAAATTGCTTTGTCATAAGAAATGTTAGAGATGCACAAGGAAAAGATGAAGGTGAAGTTGGGCTTGAATTTAGAAGTTGGTCAGGTTGGTGTGTTATCAGATTAGCCTCTTGGGGAGCGAGACAGTATGAAGGGACAAATTGGGAAAAGAGACTTCCAGAAGGAAATCAATGGTGTGTTCAATAGAGAAAGACGAGGGAAGTCTTGTGGGTTGCAGGAAGGCATTGAAAACTTTTGGGAGCGGGGTAGCCATGTACTGAGGTGTTGGGTTGGTCAGATGGTTTGGTTTAATGGGGAGAACCAAACACATTGAAACATATTTGTTCATAGTAACTTGCTTAATGGTCGCTTGTCCGATCAGAGGTTGTGTGGAGTGAGGAGTAGAGGAGGTAAGTACATAGGCGGGTCCCTCATGTTGCAGGCGATATTTATGGAGGTTGGCATGATAAACAATCTGTTGGGCCTATTGGTAGGGGATTCCAAATAACAGGTCAGCACAATTTAAAAGAGAAACATCACACACCATAGTATCTCAAAAATGACCAATAGCGAAGGCCATCATGCAACACCGAGAGATAGTGAGGCACGGGCCTTCCTTTTGTACCCATCTGAGATGATATGATTCATGGTGTGGAGTAGTTGGGCATTGTAGGTGTTGGACCAAGTCCTGGGCAATGAGGTTCTTTTGGATTTCATTGCCTAGGATGAGAGTAGTCAATTCGTGTTTAACTTGACAATTGTGGGTAAAGAGGGGCACAAAAGAGGTGTCGTGTTCATTGGTAGTCATCAGAATTAGAGATGGGTCAAATTTTGTAGGATTTTCGAGAGAAATGATTTCAGAAAGGTCAAGAGAATTAAACTGAGTGATCTCGGCAAAAAGAGTTTTATTAGGGTGAAGGTTCTGAAGTGCTCGACAATCGCTAGAAGCATGCGGGTTGGTCTTGCGGGAGGTATATTAGGGCGTTGTTCGAGGTGTGGAGGTGGAAATAGGGATAAATTGAGAAGGGCCAGTAGTATAAGGGTCATATCTGGGTTGGGGTGAGAAGATTCGAGGAGCCACTTTATGCTCGATGGCCAAGGCCCAAAGAAGGGCTTTGTCCAAGGGAGAACTGCCAAACAAATCAACTTCATGACGAAGATGCATTAATAAACTAGAAATGAATATGATAACTAGTACCTCTTATAGGTCACCGATGTGCAACTAGATGCACAATTTGCAAAAGATGTCGATGTATCCCTGGACGGATGGATTCACAAGTTGTCAGTGCTGCAACCATCTAGTGAGGAGGTTTTGGTGATAGCCCGGTGGGTAGAAGTTCTCTCTGAGAGTCTAACAAAATCCATCCCACATCATAATGTGTGGTGTCTATGTCTCGACCGAGTCTCCTCTGTTCACGACCCAGGAATAATTCTCCAGTTGAGTGTCCCACCATGTCTATGCAATTACATCGAGTTCCATATTGGCGATCTGAAGCTTCATGCCTTTTGATATCTGAAGACATGTACAGAAGTATGTGGAAAGACTGTGAAGCCAAGAGTCGATATCCTCACCATTTATTTGGCCCAGAAATTATGGTAATTAGAAGCGCTTATCGAGCTGCATGGGTGTTGGAGTTCTGTGTTGTTGCAAACAGAGTAGCTACTCGAGAGCCATCATTAAATCATGAATTGGAGTTGTGACAATGGATGTGGAATCATCTGTACATGACTCTCTTCGCGACTGCGTGCCTTTTATTCACCACAGATGTCGATCTATCCTTGGATGTTGCACTAAGAATCACTGAACTCTTGAGCGCACTGAGAAGACACCTAGTACCCTGGAGAGGGCGTGTGGAGAATGATGAAAGATGAACATGGTGGAAGCCCTGAGGAGGGAAGGATGTCTGGCTTTAGAAAAAATATTGTTAGATAGTCTCTCTTCTGAACTCTGTGGCTGAGTAGAAGCTGACTTGGATCCAGGCTCTAATATCAATTGATCCACAATTCTATATGCAAAATTAAAAATGCAAAAAATATTAAACTGACACACAAAAACAAAATGTTACACAATATAAAAATAAGTAGCAAGAAGACCCACTTTTTATCAAACTGAGGGATTTTTGTTTACAACAACAACACTAATTATTTTTGTTTCTAACTGAAAAACATTATTGAAAATATTGACTAGGGCAGATTACAATAATAATTATTGAAAATATGTTAATTCTCTCCTACTAGTTTACTAGTTGGCAAAGAAAGGTGGACGTCCTTCGTGGCCAGGTTTACAAGTCAACCATCACGGCGCCCAAAAACATGAAATATAGACATAAGTCATCCTGCATAAGATCGTATTGTGAAACGTCGAGTAAGAAACTTGTACAGCCTACAGATAGCGAGGCAAAATACATACGCACAGTCAAAAAAATGAATCTCAGAGCCGGCAGAATTAGAAAGAAACTGCAGTTCCATTTTAATTACGCTGACTACCGACTATATAGACCATGGACAGTCAAAACACATTTTCCTACAATTTTGCTGAATCACTGTGGATATTTCGGCCAGACGTGCATACACACATAGCAAAAGAACACCATTTAATGCCTTTTTGACACTTGCATGACAGTGGGAAGCATAAAAATCAAGCATCATGCAAACTCTTTCCTCAAGTTGCAGTATTCTGTAGAATTTTGCGCGGCATGTCAGTGCGTTACATAAAAATTAAGCACCACGCATACACAGAACTTTGAAGTGATAGGGATTTTATCCAGATTTGAATTTTGAAGTGATAGAAATTTTATCCAAATTTTGAAGTTAAAGGTGTTCTGTCCCAACTTGGCAGAACATCATTAATGCGCATTTGACAAATGCATGGTAATGGGAGTGACAGAACATCATTAATGTCCATTTGACAAATGCATGGTAGTGGGAGACATAGAAGATAAGTGGCATACAGACTTTGTGGCCAGAAAATTTATTCAAATTTTGAAATTGTGGAATTTTTGTGACATCAATGCCTTTTGACAAATGCATGTCAGTGGAAGGCACTAAATAAACACCGTGCGAACTTTATGTTTCAAACTGGGAAGTGACAATTATTCTATCCAATTTTTCTATATATCAGGATTTCCACTCATACAGAAAATGAGATGTTCGAATTGCTTTACTTCTCACACTCATATACCCCACGGATTTATCTGTTACTTTAATCCCATCATTCTTATATATTCGTATCTCATTCCAAAAAAGTTAAAATCGTGACTTTAAAATAAAAGTTCTTATACATTCATATCTCATTCCAAAAATGTTAAAATCATGACTTTAAAATAAAAGTCATCTTTATATAGAAAGAATTTAAATAGAAAAAAATTATTTATAAAAAATATTTTTTTTATAAATTAAATTAAAAAATAAATGATAATTTAATATGTATGAAACTGATTTAAGTGGTTTACTGTAAAGAGTGTCGTTGGGTTTCATTCTATTAATCAAATATAATATGTATATTTATTGGTGCTAACTTTTCAAGTTTCCGATTTTTTTTTCAATTTTTTTGTGTTTTTTAAAGGTGAATAGTTGTTATTATAATGTTTTGGCTTCTACTGATTTTAACATAGTATCATAGATTAGTTAACATTGGACTTTATAGAAATATTGGTCTTAAAATAAGAACCACGAAGAGTGCAATTCATTAAGTTATAATTTGATGTGGAGGCAAGGATCTTGAATTTCTAGTAAAATTGGTTTGAGAAAGGGGGCCATGGAGAGAGGGTGTGAAATTTCCGGGCTTCTAATTTGATGCAGAGGGAAAGTGAAAAGCATGATAATTTCTCAATAGGTTGGAATAGCACATGGCAATGATAATGAATTTCTGATTGTTGTTGTTGTTGAGATCATCCTATGGAGTGTAAATAAGAAAGTCTTTGCTGGAGAGATTCCTACATAGTGGTGAGGAGATTCCAACATTTGAAGCAAGAGGAAGTTGGGGTATTTTATATCAAGTCAAGTTTAAATGGGAATTGTTAGGTTAATCTTGGCTTGGTTAAAGGTTATTAGGAAACAAACACCCAAATATCCTGAAAAATAGAGAGAGAAGTAACTCCACACTTTGAGAATTAGATATAAGAATGAATGATAAACCTCTTTAAGGGGGAAACTGATCAGGTGGATATTGGTGGCCACCCACCTATTTCACTAACTCAAAGACCAATTCCGTTTTGGCAAATTTTACCTAGTTTTTTAGGACCTCAACTTCTGGGGGCGTTTTGAGGCCCAAAACAACGTTTTTTGGGCCTGCCACAGTCACAATGTAGGATTTACCCAAAGAGTGATGACAACATGTGTAGTCCTTAGATAGTTCCTTCCAATGAGCTATTGTGCACCTAAAACAGAGATAATATGAAAAAGTTAGGACCTCGGGAAGTTGATGTACCAACTTACCCCATCGAGGCCCACATGACTTTTGGCACTTCATCTCCTAGGGTTAGATTTTTGGATGTTTAGGGTTTTCTCATTTATGCTTTATGTTAAAACGGCCTTTGGATCCTCATTGTAACCAACTTCTTATGAATGGGCGTAACCAATACATCGCTTCTCAGAGATAATCTACCACCATTGTGTGCTTTCACATTTTACAGTCTTGTGTATTTTAGATAGTCATTAATATAATACAAGCTTTATTGTATAGTTGCATTCCTTTCCATATCTCTACATAATTTTTTATTAAATCTTTGTTATATCTCTGCCTTCATATCATTCTTAAAATAATCTGGATCAGTGGTATCAAAGCGATCTACTCCTTGTCATCCTCAGTGCATGTCCCTGACGAGGTCAGGGTATAGAGAGTTGGGTCTCAAGCTTCTATCTTTTGAGGACAACTGCTCTCGTACACCCAAGTGACCTTCCATGGAAGAAGAAAAGAGGGATGACGGGACAAGAGATCCTTTCAAACTATTGCTCGAGGAAGACCTTGCATGACAGAGGAATGAGATGATGGATAATTTCACCCAGATCCTTCGACGGGTGTCAACAACAACAGAGGCACCTTCAACCAACAAACACTTTGGAGGGGAGTCTCTTTTCCACTCATAGATGTGGATGAAGGGAGCCCCGCTCCATTTCATTATTGATAGCAGTAGTTAGAATAAATTCATCTTAGCAGAGGCTCTGAAGAGGTTGAACTCGACAACGACACAACATCATCAACCTTACACCATCGGTTGGCTTAGCGAGGGATGGGACATCTGCGTTAGCCAACAATGTCACCTACAGTACGACATAAAATCCTTCAAAGATGAGGTATTCTGTGATGTTTCCCCACTTGAAGTTTGTGATGTTTTTCTAGGACAACCATAATGTGGAAACATCATTCTATTTATGAATCTAGGCCCCGTAGTGTCATTATTACTTTGGGAGATCAACTCTATAGGGTACCAGAGGTGTTATACCCATTTTTTGGATGACTAAGTGATGCAGTACGCACTCTACGTCCGCTCACAGGATTGTTCATTCAATTCTCAAGCTGGATTAGCTCTTTCGATTCCCTACTGGAATAGCGCATAAATCGATCCACAGGTCCTTTTCTTTTCCTTCACGGACCTGAACACAACCATCAACAATTTCCCCATAGGAAATGTGATTTCGGGCTTCATGGTTTTCTGTTTCCTGATGTCAAGAACCTTTGTTCTCAGGATCGACTGTTTATCGATTTTTTGATATGCCAAAACACCTATGTCAGCGACTAGCCCTTAGGGCTAAGTCTTGGCCCAGATGACCACTTCAGATATGACCCTGACCTTATTTCTGGGTTTCATAACCCAAGCGCTCAACCTCTTGTCCTCTAGACCCCCGAAATGCCGATACGCGAAATGTTGATATGGAACTTGTCACAACTCGCTACTCGCGAGTTCGTGAGTTGAAACTCCCAACTCTTGCTTTCAAATATCGTGATATCCAAAATGTCAATACAGGTACACTCCTTCTCTTGTCAATGCCCTCCGCATGTGACCACCCACTAGGCCTAACTCTAGCACTTTTCACTTCTCACCGCTTCATGAGTTTTGATGTTGAACTCTCAGCCCTTGTCTCGAAAATCACCTAGAACGAGAGGTCAACGAGGTATTGACTTCTTTCAAAAGATGACACACATCCACTCGTCTCTTCCACGGGCCCACCTCTTGATTTTTCCACTTGTCCCTCGTACTATCTTCCCACTTCGTGATTTCTCTCCTCAATTGATGCCTCCTTGGTATCCCCAACACCCGAGTGCCAAGATCCTGAAATCCTCAATACTCGTTGTCGCAATTCACGACTCCATAACTTCTGATGTCGAGACGAGGTTCTCCCAACCTCCGAACCCTCAAAATGCTGAAATACAATGGGACTCTAACCCAACGGTCCTCTTGTGGCCCATATCCAATGACTATCCTCCTTCCTCGCTCCTTGCAACTTTGTGACTTGGAGCACCCAATGCTTGGGCTCTCACCCTGCGAACTATTGATTTCGCGAGACCCGAATTCTGGATCTCTCGGCTCTTCGCCAATTTCACGATTGCTGCAACTTATCCTCCTTGGATGGACGGCTTCAATCTTCTCGCGACTTTGCCTCTCACGAGTTTTGAGAAACCAACTCCTTGGCTCTATTGTATAAGGGTTTAACTCCCTCGTAAGTTCTGTCAGATCCAATGGCTGACAGGTACTGGGATCAAGATCCAACAGTTTAAATCCATCCCTTCTATGTGCTCTTCCTGTACTGCCTCCTAGACGTGAAATCCTTCAATGGTCCGGATCTTCTCGGCTTAATCCGACAACAGTTGTTGCTCCTTTCGAGCTCTGGTGCTTTTCTTCCAACACTTGGAAGAATTCCAAATGTCTAAGGCCTCAACTTTTATTTCTTTCCTCTGCGAGCTCCATGCCTAGAATGCTCACCTGCACATATGAAAATGCGGTTCATCATGAGCTTTAGAAAACTCTGAACTCTTCCCAAGAGTTCTCTGGCCTCTGTACTCCTTCCAACTACGACTTTGTGCACTTAAAGCGCTACTCCTCTTGAGCTTTCACTCCAGAATCCTTGAAGGATTCTAACTCCTGCGTCTCTACAGGGTCTCTGCACACATAAAGCATTATCCATCCTGAGATTTTCTTCTCACCCATACTTCTAAAGAAGCAGTTCCTTCTCCTTTCTCCTCCTGCTGGAGAATGTGATGCCCTCCTAGCTATTCTTCTACTCAAGCAACTTCTTGCTGAGTCTTTCAAGGTATTCAGTAACCCTGTGAAGCTCCCTTTCCTTGGACTCTTCTTCAAATTCAGAACTCAAAGAGTTCTCTTCTTGTGCCTGTCTGCACACCTACTCAATGCCCACCTGTCAGAGTTTCTTCTTACATAACATCCAACAGTTCTATCTTCTATGTTCTCCTTACACCTGCTCAATGCCCACCTGGCAGAGCTCTACAAAACTCACAACATTAGTTCTGTCTGCAACTGTGTTTTTCTTACACAGCCTCACCTCCTTGAAGATGAGGACTGCGCCTCTCTTCAGCTTTGAATGCATGCACTGACGTGGTTGGCTGGTTGGTTGGCTGACGTGAGATGATGCTCCTGCATCATACTCTATTATAACCCTATAATTCATATGATCATCTGTTGACTGGAAATTTTTCACTCTAGGTGTATAGGTTTGCAAATAATACTTCATCTCTGCAAATTATTTTCAAGGGAAGCAGTGCACCAAACCCTCAAAAAGTCATTAAGCCTAAGTTTTTCCTCATAAACTACATTCATACCTAGAGAATAAAGAACACACTTAGATTGACGGTCGATCTAGTGGCACGTAAATCAATGGCTAAGAGTGGATTCCGGACCCCCCCGACTATTCTACTTTTAACGATGGGGGGGGGGGTCCGGAATGTGGATTAACAAGTGTGCACAGATCTACGGTTGTCATGGAGGTGCGCAGATGGACGGTCTACAGGAAATTCTGGACCCCCCTGATCGTTCTTCCTTTAACAATGGGGGAGGGGTCTGGAATAAGGCGGGTTTTTTTGGTGGGCCCTATCTATACGTGTCACCCGATCCCATCACCTCTTTTGCATTCTTCATCCACCTCTGCGCCACTCATTCCCTTGTCTTTTCGTCCCTGAGTCACATCTCGCCCATCACCCATCCATGAATAATCAAACTTAGGACAAACACAAAGAACAATAGGTTAATTAATTATTAATTAGTAAATAATTAAGTTAATTACCTAAGTTAGTAGTTAGGTTAGAATTTAATTAATTTAAATTAATTAAAAAACAATATAAAAATACATATATTAAACATAAAATAAAATAAAATATATAACCAAAAGTAATAAAACAAATAAAAATCTCATTCAAGGAAATGCAAAAACATACCCTAGCGCAGAGCTCCCGTGCTCCTGGCTCTCCCGAAGGCCGCCGACCCGGTGTCTCCTGCTCTCCTGTGTTGCAGCTGCATTCCAATGGCGGACCCCTCATCTCCATCGCACGGTGGCGCTCCAGGTAAGGCTGTGGCATTGGCTGCGGGCCTCGCCCGCCCTCCTTTGTAGAAGAAGCAGTCTGCGGCCCCCTCGTCTCCAAAAAACGGTGGCTCTCCTGGTAAGGGCGCGGAAAAGGCTGCACGCCTCCCTTCCTCGATCGCTATTCCATCTGGTGGGCCGAGTTCTCTTGCAGGTGCATCTTCGGGAGCTCCGTCGGCAGTGGCCTCAGGCTTTTCCCCTCTGGTGCCGACCCTCTCTTTCAAAGAGGTGGCTTCGCATCAAGGGTCCCTCTCCGGTCGACTTGCAGCGGTTCCGAAGGTTGAAACTCTTCAAGGTCACCCCTCCAGCCTGCATGTAGTAGTTCTTGAAGCTCCGACAGTCTCCATTCCAATGCCACAAGAAGCCATAACTCATGCTCTCCATTATAGCAGGCATGCTCTAGTTTGCAGATTCAATGGGTTTTGGACCTCTCTTCCAGATTTAATCTCTTGGTTCTCTTCTGAATGGTACCCATTCTTAGATAGAGAATTCATCCCCTGCCCTTGTGCAAAAGGGTTTTTTGCGGTAGTTTTTGATTCTACAAGTGACAGAGATAAAGTGTTTAACTCTGGGCCTTGGTTTTGGGGCAGAGCAGGCCTTTCCATGCAACAATGGACCCCTGCCTTTGACCCCTCCATGGATTGTATCTCTTCATCCCCAGTCTGGGTGAGACTCCCGTACTTTCCCTTGCATTTCTGGGGGGATGAATCTCTCCATTCGATTGGCAATGGCCTCGGCAAGTTCCTCTGCAGAAGTCCAGACTCCAAGCCAGCCCGCTCCACCTTCACCCGAATCTGTGTGGAAATGGATTTCTCCAAAGGTTTCCCAGCTGAAATTATTCTTCAAGGCAAGGACTACTCAAGGACCCAAAAACTCGACTATGAGAATCTAAGCTTCAGGTGTAGGAACTGTTTCGAAACGGGGCATTTAGCCCGTCACTGTGGAAAACTGCCCGGGAAAAAAAGGTCGTCCAAGCCCACCTAGTGGACGGGGGTACCAACGGCACCGTGCCATGAAAGTAAGACCCTTGAAGAGGCAGAAGAGGCAGAAGTTGAAGAAGAAATCAAACCCCCTACTAAGGGGGAAGCAGAAGACTCTCCCAAGTCGCCCTCCCAGCAAGATCCCCTAGCCTCAAGCTGGGCAGACTTAGCTGATAAGGAAGACGCTTTAGGCCCATTGGAAAGCCATTCCATTGACCAGAGAAATGAATGGAAAACAGTGTCAAAGAGGAAAAAAAACTTCCAACCTAAAGTGATGTAATGATGCGAAGCCGTTCAGGTTCGCTGAAATAGTCTTTCTGTTAGCGATCTAGTACTGAGTTAGGATATTTAGGTTTATGTTTTCAAGTTTACAAGAAAATTTCTATCGATGTATCGAACCCCAGTGGCATGTCCACTGTTATTAATACAAATCTCCTCTAACCATTTCTGTCAAAAAAAAAATAATAATAAAAAATAAAAAAAAAAATAAAACAAATAAAATATAAAACAAAATAAAACTTAAAACACGTATAATAAAACATACATAAAAAACACAAAACATAAAATATAATAAAAAAACAAAACATAAAATGTAATAAAAAACAAAACTTAAATCCTACACTATCCTAAGTCTACCCCACCTGACACTCCACACACCTTCATACCTCACGTACCCCCCATTCATATCAAACATAAATCAAACAGCCTTAAAACTTTCCGGACCCCCCCTCACCATCTGAACTTTAACGAGAGGGGGGGGTCCGGAATAATGGTTTTCCAATACCACCGCCCATCCAAGTGTCGCCTCCCTATTCTAGAATACCCCCCCTCTAAAACTTCTTACCACCTCGGGGGGGTCCGGAATACCACCCATCCCGAAAAAAAAATCGCCTTTTTGATATTTTTGCCTATTTTTGTTAGTTTAGCATGTCCTCGTCCGAGGCCGTTTTTGGGAAAATTACAATGAATTTTAAGAAACTGAGAGAGTTTTTTCTCCATAACGGGACGGAGAACAAAAACCTCTCTCATTTGTTTCATAGGTGCCACGAGCAGGGAGAATCGAAGCCATCTTCGAGGCCCTTTTTTCGGATTTTCATTTTTTCTGTTACAGTCTCGATCTTGCAGGAGATGTTACAGCCAGATGGTGGTGAATTTGGAAAAACCAAAGGATATTTTTGTCTAGAACATTTCCATATACAATAAACTCCTTCAGTGTTTTCCCAGGTGTCAGAATTGAAGAGAAAACGATGTCTTTTCGAACCCCTTTTTCGCATAAATTAGGTCCATCTTTCATGCCAGGCAGTTCCAGATTTTGGGAGATTTGTGGCTATTTTTGGCCAAGGAGATTAAAAATGACTCTAGAAACTTGTTGGGGGATCTCCCCTATTTATTTGGAGGTGATTTTTAATGTAAAGGTTGTTGATTTCATGCCCAGGCAAGCTGGGAGCACTGTAACTTCTATCAGAGATTTTCCAGAAATATAAAGAAATGTTTCACAGGATTCCTGTATGTTAGAAATTGGTGAAGTTTTCCCCTCATCATTGAATGTGTATCTTCTTTTGTTATCATTGTGTTTTATGTCTAATCTTTTAAAATGAGTTAAAGTTATAGGATTTATCTGTGCATACCCTGTTTTCTGACTTTTAAAAAATTTAAATGTTTGTCTTCTGATGTTGTGGTGAAGAAATTCTTAAATGCTTCTTTACTGTGATTGATAATCTCACCTTCTCTGCTAATCCATCACTTGTTCCAAAAGAATCCAATAGTTGCATTATCTTTCCATGTGAAAAGACTTCTTATAAACTTTTATTTGATCTTTATCTTTATGAATAGACCCCATAGCCCAATGGTCTTCTTTTGTTGTCTCAACCAGAAAACCCCAAGAGCAAACCCGTGTTCTTCATAGCTAGCCTGATATTCTCTTCAAACATAGCTATATCAGACAGAGAGATCCCTCTCTGAGTGTTGGAGGGTTAGATCCAAGACTCGAAGTGGTTTTGATGTTGCCTCTGTGACTACCATCACGGCCTTGGGCAAATTACAAAGTGCTAACAGAATGGCGACCATACTGGGGACAGTTCCCCAGTAGTACACTTCAAAGCTCCAGATCTGATCACTGATGGTGGTCAGTGACCAAACACAAGAAGGCTGAGATCATTCACATGGCAACTCCAATCAGATCCAGATAGTGCCAACTCAAAGAATCCACTAGAGGACAAACCTGAAGCATGGCCAAGCCGCCAAGAAAGACCAGGTACTCAAGCTCAAATTGCATTCAAGACATCTTTGGTTTTATTTGCAATTATGTTTTGTCTTATTCTAATCCTGATCAATAGTATATTGCTAAAGATTACATTGACCACCTGTTGATTTATGAGCCTCAAGAGATCATATCCCCAATTGTAGATTATGTACATACTCATACACCTGTGCACATCCCAGATGCACTTGTAGAAACCCTAGTGAGACATAAGCCTCCTACTTTATCTCCTACTCTTGCTAAACCTTTGGATGGTTGTGAGCCTATTGCCTCATCTCATGTGCTTGAAAAAGTCCCAGACCAATACCAACCTCTAGATTTTCCTCCCATTCTTCATGACCTCCCTATCAATTACATCAATAATCTGCCTAGGTTTGATGGAGAAAATGGGAAGATCACTGCTGAAAATCATATTCAAAACCTCAAGGATTTCCTTGACCTTTATGAGGTCGAAGATGATGATGTCTGTATTAGAATTTTTGCCCTGTCTTTGCAAGGAAAAGTTAAGAATTGGTTTAGAAGTCTGCCAACTGCAAATATTAGAAATTTTAATCAATTTATGCAAGTTTTCCTAGATAGATGGGTGGTCATGAGAAATGTTTTCCTCCTCCTAGAAGAGTATGACCACTTGAAAAGAAAGACAGGGGAGACAATACATCAATTTTCAGCCAGATTCAATAAGGTATATCATGCAATACCTACTGATATAAGGCCACCCCCAGGATCATCTCACTTGAATTACCCAGATGCCTTCGATCCTAAGATGACATTTCAGTTAAGAGAAAGGAACACTACAAACCTTGAAGAAATGCAGAGCATTGCAGTTGATGTGGAGACCAACTTACTGATCAAGAGGTCGAAGTTAAAGGACAAAAAAATGGAGCAGCAGAAGTCATCAGATGCTAAACTGGAGATTTTGACCAGTGCCATGGAAGAGATGATGCAAAAGATCAATAGGAAAGATGCGCTTGTTGTCGAAAGACATCATGGTCCATTGATTTCAGAGGAAGAAAGTTTCATAGTTCCCAAACATTTTGTTGTTCATCCTTGGTACCATGCTTTGGATAATGATTCTTTCATGTATTCAATTCACAACACAGTCAAATATGAGGCTCCATCTCAACTTGCAGAGAAACAACCAGCTGATATGATGTGCATGTTTGACAACATTCCTTACTTGGATTGTCCACCCAAGTGTGATCAGTATGATGATGAGCATGAGGCTGAAATAGAGGTGGATTGTTCAAAGAAATCGACAACATGTCATTGGCAGGAAGAAGATCATTTACAGTTTAGATACGACAATCAACACTTGCACAATAGTCATGACAGCGATGAGGAAGAGAGAAAAAATTTTAGAGTAAGGGAAAAATCTTTGCCCTTATGTTTCTCTTCTTTTCAATTTTTGAGAAGAAATTGTAAACAAGTTGGCATTGGTAAAGAGGGAGGATGTTCTGATCAACTAGGTGAAGATGCTAGTGTTGATGTGGAGGTTGTTCTAAATCCAGAGTTGCAGCCCTTAACCTACTTTGATTTTCAAATTATTGATGAAAGCTTAGAGCCTGAGACAAATTATGAGTTAATCCACAATAACTCTGTACCATTATGCTTTAATTCATTTTAGTTTTTGAAAAAGAATCTTGAGTATATGCTAAAAGATAAATGCACAAAAAATCAAGAAGTTGCAATGGAACCAATGCAATAGTCAGTTCAATTTCTACAGGATCCAATATCTGATGTGTTGGATGACTGGTGTTGTCAAAGTCTTCCTCCATCATCCAGCTATGGGATAAAACGTTGTTATGATATTGACATGATCAAGCAGTCAACTTCATTTTCTTTTTCAGCAGAAGCATCATTTCAAAACCCATCAGGAAAGTTGAAGCCATGTTAGGAAATGCATGAGGATGAAGATAACATAGATATAGTGCCAGAGCTGCCATCCAAAAATCAAGGAACATGTCATTTCTACCTTGATCCTGTAGCTACCTATATGGAGAATTTTCTCACTGTAGAGCATCATTCTTTCTCTAACATTACTTTTGTTCTTCAAGACTGTCGAGGTCTCTTTCGTAAAGATCAATCATGCTTTCAGCAGCTGCCATTAGACTTTGCAGTTTTGAATCTATGGGTAAAAGGTCAAGCTGCTCTTTTCACTGTGCTAATGAGCAATCAAACATTCCTCTGGTCTCAGCAGCTACTTGATTGGCTTCATTGGCATTTTTGTATTATTTGATTTAACAAAATTATCAGTAGCATAGGGTAGGTAGGAGAATGTGAATAAGCTTAGCATTCTGAGCATCTCCTTTTCAGAAGTGTTCATTTGATTTGTTTTTAGTTGCAAGATCAAAACAGGTACAGGTTACAGAATAAGATTTGGCATCAGCCTAATGGATAAAGCTCCGGTCTACATGTTCAGAAGTCGGTGGTTCTTGACACCTCCTGAAAGAAGCTGCCATCCCTAGGTAGAGCCACTGTTATAACCCTATAATTCATAGGATCATTTGTTGAGTAGAAATTTTTCACTCTGGGTGTATAGGTTTGCAAATAATATTTCATCTCTGCAAATTATTTTCAAGGGAAGTAGTGCACCAAACCCTCAAAAATTCACTAAGCTTAAGTTTTGCCTCATAAAATGCATTCACT
>JZKD02S2145238.1:329044-345375 GCA_000966675.3 Picea glauca
CTCTAGAATGTTATTAGGTGATGGTAGCACTATATAAAGGGGTTCAAGCAATGTAATGAGACATGAAGAGAAGTATTGTATTTGGAGTGGTAGCTCAATAGGAGGATGCCCCCTCAAAGAGGCAAGCGAACAGGAGAGGATCCCTTCCATAATAGGATCCATTGTATGGTGTTGCCCTACCCTAAGGGTTTCATAATAATAAAGTGTGTTTTCTTCTATATTTCTTTGTGGATCTATTGTGTATTCAGTATTTTTGGTGATTATATTGGTAGATCTATTCAGGTTCTTAACAGAAAGGGGGTCTCAACCCAAGCCAACCTTCTCATTTCCATTAGGTGTTTCTTGGTGACATTGTCATCATCTAGTCACCATGCTAGGGAAGTGACCTTCAACCTCTCCTTATGCTATATTGAAAGAAAATAAATAAAGAAAGATAAAAGGAAATTGATGGGCTTGGAAAAAGTGCATTGCAGACGAAGGTACCAAACACCCTCCACAAAGGAACCCACGAATGAGAAACTATGACCCCTTGTATGTCATGAGCCCTATGCCCATTGAGTCTTGAACCCAACCACTTCATCCAATTTACATGGATTAGAGAGGGATATCTTGGAAACTCTCCTTGACCTAGGGCAAGATCTACCCAATAGGACACCTCATCAACCCTCAGATATTCAAGCTTGACAAGTTGCACAGTGTCTTTGAGTTGTTGATTGCTTGATATAGTGATCTTTGATGCACATGCTTAGATCGATTATTTATTGATTGGATTCACTTATCATGATTTTATGACTTGAGATCCTTAGAAGGCGTGCTCATTTGTGTTTGTAGGACCTAGTTGGTGAACAATTTTGGGAGAACAGGCCTAGCTTGGGCTTCCAAGGGGCTACAAGCCCATAGGTTGGATGCCAGGGGCCCAAATTTCAGATGAGAGAGATCAGATTTGGAAAGCCCTGATGATGACTTGGACAACCTAGCCCAACCCTCATTTTCCAAACTGTTTTCTTAGGAGGGGAAAAATGTCCTATTTTGAGCTTGGCATCATGCTTTTGGGGTTAGGGCGTGGTGGAGAGGTTCCAGTCTTTTGACACATGGAGGTTTTGAGGAGAATAAGGTCTTAATCATGATGAGAGTGCTTAAATGCTTGACATGTGGCCTTTGGAGGCCTACCCATGCTTCTCCAACACCAATGACTTCCTCAAAGTGGAAAAACATCCCCTAAAGGGGTGACATCCTTCTAAATTAGGGTTTTATTTGGGCAAAAGTGAAATTTTAAAGGAATTGTTTAGTATTATTTTTTAAAAAGGGTAAATATTAAGGCTTTTGACCCCTAATCTTGTGTTTTACCCTAGAGTATGTGGAAAAACTATGTTAGCTACATTTTGTATAAATAGAGATCATAAGATCTCATCTTAAACATAACTCTTCCTCATTGTGAGAGGAATTTCTCTGAAATTTTCGCTACAATTGGCTCTTTTTATCTCTTGTGCACCATTTATGCCTATATTGATGAATGGTTGAAGGAGGAGTGAGGTGCTAGCCTTGGATGATGTTTCCTAGATCTTATGGTGTATTATCTTGGCATTTATATTGATCTTGGTGTTGTTCCAGAGTATGTACTTAAGGCTAGAAAGTATAGGGTCTAGGCATCCGAAAGTGAGTAAAAGATAAAAAGGGGAAGAGTCAACCTTCAGGAAAGGAATCTAAGGATGATTTCTAGGTTGTCTCTATCTCACTTCCAAATGTTCCTGGATGCTTATATCTCGTTCAATTGTGGCCCATGAACGTTTGAGTTCTACCCAGGTGATGCCAGTTTTAAGTATGGTGTCAAAAAGGTTCAAAGTGATGTTGGTTTAATCCGATAGTCCGGGTTCAATGCTAGGTTTTCTTGCAACGAGAACAGTCATGGAGGAACAGAAATTGAAAAGAAATTTCAAGGTTTAAAATGCTACTTTAATTTTTTGACAGTATAAAAGAGAATTTTCAAATCCAATGTTAAAGTTAGAACACAAACCAAAGGCCACCTCTTCCGAAAACCATGATATACAAAAATTCCACCTCTAGATACCAATATACCACACTGCTTAGGCTAGTTACGATGTTATCTAATATCCTAGGAGGCATCTGGCCAAAAACGGCGACATGCAGTGGCACCATTACCTAGTTGAAGATCTTGTAGATGAATTCTTTGGCCTTATCCTCCCAAAGCTTCGAGTGATAGACATGGATAGGCTCTGTATTAGATGGAGCCTAGCTCCAGTTCATCAATGGGAAGGGCATCATGAAACAGATGAAATCCATGATGTAAAAATACATAAAGAATGAAGTTTCTTTCTTACTCGCCCTCTATGCTTGATATTCAGTAATTCGACTGGTCAGACTATCTGACAAGAGTTTGGCCTAGTCGAAAGAGAAACCCTTAGCGACTGTATGAATGAGTGGCACCCATGGGAGGAAGAAATGGGTAGTTTCTTCCTTCCCATACAACCTCTAGGTCATCATGGCTATGTACTTCAACTATGGCTCCAAATAAGAGATTGAATAGATCCCATTGGAGTCAACCCTGAATTTTGCGGGGTGTGAGACCCAATAATTGATCATATAGGACAAAATTTTTGCATATTGCTCGCACTCCTTCTTCTTGAAGCCTTCTAGGAATTTGATGTTGTGATTAAGGTTCGCCATGGGTGACATTTGATACATTGCCTACAAATGTTCTGGTCGGAAGGTACCAATCGTCACCTTCTATTCTTTGATAGTCATCCTGGTCAGAATGTTCACATGGTCTAGTGCCCACCTAATCATATCAAAATAGAGAAGAAGCTGGAGCCTTGCCACTATTTTGTGCATGACTGCTTGAGCAACGATTTTGTATTTGGTTGATAAATCGTCCTTCTTGTTATCGCTAGAATCATCCGAACAATTTATCAACTGAGATTGCAGGATGTTGGAAACATATGACCATGTCTTGATAGAATTAATACTTTAGGGCGAGGTATCGGAAACAACATTTGAACCCTGAATTGAACTCTCGGCAGCTGAATTGGGCATTTTTTTTGGATCCATGAGAATGAGACCTACAACTAGATGACCTGTTGAATAGATTTGAAAATCACAAACAACGGTTAACCTGGTAAAATGGCTCTGCACGTAAATAGAAATGAGAACTGAAGAAATGAAGGAAAAAACTCTTTATCTTAGTCATTTAAAACCCTGGTGTCCTTGCAAACAGAATGGTCAAATTTCTTAAAGAAAGATTTAGCAGTAAAAGCGAGATCCTACTATCTATCACCTTGTCGTAGTTCAAATAAATGCCATGATTGTTTGAAGAGTCGTAACAGGAATCAACACAAAAAAATTTTAAATTTGCTCCGTAGACGTTGCGTCTTAAAGTTTGCATTGATGCATCGATTAATCCATATTAGCTCCTTTAATTAAGTTTTATTTAGTCTTTAATCCCCCTTTTTTAGCGTTCTTCGTATCAAAAGATTTCACTCCTACCCTTTGAGCCCCCAAAACCCAAAATCATGATGATGCGATTTAGTTAAAAAATCATGATCTGACTTAAGTTCTTAATTAATCCATGCTTAATTAATGAATATCATGACTTCGTGACTCTAAGATACGAAGGTATGGCTTTTTGGGAAAGCAATCACCAAGTTGCAAAACCCCGATAATGATTAACTAGGGTTTAAAGTGACTTACTTCTGACACTAACCTGGGTAAACTTTTAAAACCATTTTGTGACTTTGCATATCAGAGTTTGGAAACCATGCAACTTGTAACTCCCAAAGTGCGATAGCACAAGGTAATAAAAGTGATAAACTTGCTTAACAATTAAGTGACGATGATTGAGGACTATAACAGGGATCGCCACTTTGCATGTCGGGATATTAAGGCTTTCAGTGGGTAAAGATCATAAAGTAAAAGACAGCCTGGAAACCAACTTTTGATTTTAAGAATTATATCTCAACCACTTGGAAAAGGCGGCTCCAACACTTGGTATGGTCTTTTACTATTATGATATCATTTTTTCAAATCAAGTATTGTTATGCTAGGAGCCAGTTGGGAAGTATAAGGGAATACACCCACACGATAGTACTCATCATTTTATTCCTTGATCTCATTGATTATATAAGGGTTTTTCTAAGAGAACTATAAGGGGATACACCCTCTTAAGCCTAAACCCTAGATAGAGAAACTTTCCTTGGGAAGTAAAAGGGATTACACCTGCAAGGATGTAGCTTCTATAGATCTTGTTTATTTGAATCCATTAATCCAATAGTAAAGGAACTAGTCATACTTTTTTTCATTGGAGATATAAAATCATTGCCTTGGGAAACACAATTTTTCGTATTTTGAAAGGTTTCTTGCTTGAAGTTGATTTGTCTCATTGAGAGAAGTCTTCCCCTACTAGGGCATCCCCTCTCTCCCACTATTCTAATTTTTGTTACAAACTTTAGCCTACAACCATTAGGGATGAATAACCCTTGCTACCTGTCCACTCTTAACTCCTAAACTAACCCTAGACTAACTCCTACATTTTGTACACTAACTCTACTAACTAGAGTGCACATTTTGGACTTGTTCTTGGCACTTTTCGATGATAGAATTTGTTGTTGCATGCCATTGAATGCTACATCCATAAGGATGCAATGTTCTGTAGAAAACACATTCTTACACACATGCTTACAACAACCATATTCTCTAGCTTCTTAAGTGTCATCTTTCATCCTATATTCATTGCTAAACCTGATGTTGATTTACTTAACTAGTTTAGATCTTTGTATGTTGATTTATATATTTTATTTGTTGATATAAACTATCATTAACTTCTGAAAATTAGGGACATCAAGCTTAACTTGTTGATCCAACTAATATATATCATTGTAAAGTGTCTTTTCTTGTGTCTCGAGCAAGTACAATCATCTGAAGAAGTACTATACCTGTGGGGAAACAATTACTTGAATTACAAGGTAAATTTTCCCACCTTTCATCCCACTTAGACATGAAATCTAGGGGCTTCACTTCCTTTCATATCCATCTCCATCGCAACCCCCCTAGGGTCATTGGGATCACCTCCCTAGACTAACCTAGTCACCCTTGAAGTGCAGAACCTACATAAGGTGGCATTGGGTGTAGGATTCCCAGGTTGTAGCACTTGATTTGTGGTTCGGTCATGCTTTTCCTAACCTACAACTTGAATTATAATGGGAGGCAACCCCAAATACTACACTCTCTTTGATCTCTGCAAAGTAGTGAAAAAAGGTGGTTTCTCAAACCGAGAGATTTGTCCTCTGTATGGTTCAATTGAAAGGTGAATAGAAGGTCATTGCGACCTCCAAAACCTCTGCACAGGGTCTCTCTGCCTAGAAGAAACAAGTGGATGGAATATTCAAGGAATACAAAGACATATTCACCTCAACTACTAGGGTTCCCATGCACTGTCAGGTAAAGCACTCAATTGATATGACACCCAATGCTCCTCTACCTAACTCCATTGTATATAAGCATTATGTTATGGAGAATGAATAAATCAAACTCCATATCCAAGAGCTAATTTTTAAGGGCCGCATCAGACTAAGATCCTCACCTTACAAGAGACAATTTTTTCTAGTACAAAAGAAGGATGGGACATGGGAAATTTGTATTGATTACATATCCCAAAACAAGATTACAGTCAAGAACCGATACCTAATTCCCCGGATTGATGATCTTCTCGATCGGCTCAAGGGAGCAAATTTTTTCAGTAAGATTGATTTGAACTTAGGTTACAACTAGGCGTTGATTGAAAAAATTGATGTGTGGAAGACAACCTTCCAGTCTAAAGAAGGACCCTTTAAGTGTTTTCTCATGCCTTTTGTCTTGAATAATTCCCTAGCTACATTCATGTAGATGATGGATGACATATTACGACCATTCACAAAATCCTTTTTGGTTGTTTATTTGGGTGACATCCTCATCTACAACAAAACTTGGGAGGAAAATTTGGAGCATATTCAATAGGTACTGGCCACCCTATGATAACACAAGTTATATTCCAATTTGGAGAAGTGTTCCTTCAACATGAAGAGAATCCAATATTTGGGATACATCATGGATGAGCAGGGTGTTGGCATGTTTTTAGACAGAGGTAGAGTATGTGTGTTTGTCATTGATGGTGAAGATCAGCAAGATCAATAGCGTAGAGATAATGGCAATATCAATAGTGTAATCTCAGAAGGAGGAAAATAGTCAAATCATGGCAAAGGTTTCGTTTCAGAGTTTCACAGATTGGGAAATCTAAAGGAAAGAGGTTAAAACTCACGATATGAGAAATCGCGATAACAATTCTGACTGTTGGAGTCATAGGACATGTGGAAAGTGATTGGAATTTCACTGACTTTCACATTGGAGGAGTCAATGGAGCATGGTGTGGGAACTCGCGATATGTGAGATCATGAAAAGATATGGACCATCGAATCATTGATATCATGGACCATTGATTAGGAATGATGAAGGCCCATGAAGTTGCAAAATCACGGTAAGATCTTGACCGTTGATTCAAGAAGGACAAGTGGTGAAATCGCGATAATATCTGGACCATTGGTTCCATAGGACACATGGTGAATGATCATCGTCTCACTGAATGGAAATTCAAAGGAGCGAAGTTCTCATTTGATTGGCGAGTGGTCATATCTCGTGGTCACATTGTCGAGAGCTGGAGAGAAGAGCTAGACAAGCCAAGATCTATTTCAGAGTTCATGACATGGAGAGTGGAGAGGACTCATCACAAAATACCTGAGACCTGAAAGTGTGAAATCCATTTTCGAATAAGGCTATAGTCATAGCCAGTGGTTACATTTGTGGAAGATGGAGGAAGAATATAGTGGTGTTAAGCTCCATCTCAAAGTCTCGGTGATTGTGACTTGGAGTATCAAGACCCTTCATCACAGGAATCGTGATATGTGAGATCGCAATAAGATCTGGACCATCAGATCATTGGATATCTCGACCGTTTATCGGGCTCGATAAAGTTCATAAATTCACAAAATATGAAGCGCCTTTTGGCACAGCCTGTGGTCATGTGAGGGGAAGAAGCTAGTGGTTCTAAGCTCCATCTAGGATTTTTGGTTATCATGAATTGGAGTGTTGAGATCCTTCATCACAAGATCCTGATATGAGAAATCACGAAATTCAAATTCTATTTAGCGGTCGTTCACAGCTAGTGGGCATATGAGATAAATGTGAAATCCTACAGATTTAATCCAATGGTACTGGTTAATTGGATACTTGATCAAAGGGTTATTGTTTCACCTCACAAGTAATTGATCAGTTACGATTCAGTTAGCAGAACTGAATCATGATTCTTGGATGGTTGGTGATTCAGTTGCCGATGCGTTTTCTTGGAGATTCAAGGTGTAACTGAATATGTGGTATAGGATAAAATGGAGATGCAATGACTATGGAAGGTTGGATGTCCTGACTGAAAAAATGAGTTGGATTGTAGAAAAGTAAAATTATAGTATGCGCAGTGTGAAGAAAGCTCAGTGATAAGGAACAAAAGTTGAATAGAGGATAAAAGGTGAAGATAGAAGAATGTGCACATATCAAAGAGCATGAGAAAGAATAGATAGAAAGAGACAGCAAGTCAAGCCAAGTATGAACAAAGAAGAAGAATAGTGTAGCAGAGAAGAATTGCAGAACAATGAAGAAGTGGTAAGAATTGATTTATCTATGTTATTGGTTATTCAATCATTTATTTGTGATAAGGGTGGTTGGGAGGTGCTAGGGAGGATTGTTTTCCTCAGAGGTGCAAGTGGGTGCCTGAACAAAAGGAGTTGTAGCTTCCATATAGTTGCAGCCATAAAAACTAGGGTGGCAGGGAGGTGCGAGGGAGAACAAGTGTTCTATGTTATACAAGTTGGAGCCTGTGTAACTGGAAGTTGATGCTTCCATCCAGTTGGTGCTGGAACATTAAGGGAGTTGGTGCTTCCTTCTAGTGGGTGCTAGATAAACCAGAGAGTTGGTACTCTCAAACAAGTTGGAGCTTGTAATAAAGAGGTAGTAGCCTCACATTGAGTTGGTGCTCAATTATAGATGATGTACAGAACTTAAAAGACTGCCTATCATTTTCGAAGAAGAAGAGGTTTTCTCCCTTTATGGGTTTCCTCGTAAAAATATGTCCCTGTGTATATCTTATGTGTGAGTGATGCTCTTTATTTATGTTTTTTATATATTGTATAATATTGATGGTCACTTGGAGAAAGATTAAAAATGGCTTAACTAACTTAAAATTGTTTAAGCACAATAACAACTGATTCACCCCCCCCCTCTCAGTTGTCTTAGTAATTTAAACAATTGGTATCAGAGTGGGTTCCTTTTATCTAAAGGTAGATCTATAATCTTAAACATGAAAATTCATGAAGGGACTTCAGCCACTAAGCCTCCTCTGTTTGATGGAACAATTTTTTCCTTCTGGAAGGTTAGATTGAGAACATACCTAATGGCCTTAGGTGTTGATGTTTGGGATGTAGTAGAGACTGGATACATAAAGCCTGTTGTGCTAGCTTCCAAGGATGATAAGTTAGAATTTATCTTTAATGCTCAAGGAATGAATGCTATCTTGAATGGACTTGCAAAAGTTGAGTTTGTAAAGGTGATGCATCTTCAAACTGCCAGAGAAATGTGGGATAAACATATTAGCAACTATGAAGGAAATGAGAAAGTAAAAGATGCCAAACTTGAAACATATAGATTGAAATATGAACAAATAAAGATGAATGAACATGAAACAGTTAGCAAGTATTTTTTAAGAGTTGAAGAACTTGTGAATGCCATGAAGAGTCTTGGTGAGAATTTTGAAGAATCATTCTTAGTTCAAAATATTTTAAGATCTATGCTTGATAAATTTAATCCAAAAGTCTCTGCAATAGAAGAACTAAATGATCTTATAAATTTGTCCATTGATCAACTCCTAGGAACTCTTACTGCATATAAAATGAGAATTAGAAAAGATAAATCCATTACTAGAGAAGCATCTTTTAAAGCAGACAAGAATACTGATTCAGAATTAGATGATATTGAGATAAAATTTGTGAGAAGGTTAAAGAAAGGATCAGGAAAATATTAAGGCAAGATCCCCTTCAAATTTTTTAATTGTGGTAAGATAGGCCATTTTGCATCTAAGTGTCCTCATCAGAAAAAGGACTAGAACTCAGATGATGAAAAGAAATACAAATTTAACAAATATAGTAAAAACAAAAGTTTGTGTGCAAACAATGATGACTCCTCAGATGACATAGATAGTGATTCATCCTCTGAAGACAAAGTGAATGATAAAAAACCTGATGAATACTTTTCTCTACTAAAAGTAGAGTTAGAAGAGGCAAAGAAAATAGAATACATTCTAAAACAATAGTTATCAGAGAAGAAATCAAAGTGTGAAGCCTTAGAAGAAGGGATAGTATAAACCAGAAAAGAAATGGAGAAGTTTAAGGCATTGTATCACCAAAATATTTCGAGTATTAAAGCCTCAGAAGAATCAAATTCCATTCAAAATCAGCAAAGGAATACAAAGTTGAAAGCTGACTTGGGCTATGAAGAAGGATCAAGCAATAATCATTCAAGTAATACATAACCCATCATTTTTATTAAATCCTCAAACATTGAAAACAATTACTCTGTAGAAGAAAAGAAAGAGAAACAACCACTGAGAAGGAATGAAAGAAAAAGTACCAGAACTAAATATGTAGATCAGAGAAATTATCGCCATGAAAGAAATCGACCTCCTCAAAGAAGACATATTTTTTCAAGGTACACAGGGTTTTTCTATGGTTATTGTTTTTTCTGCTCTAATTTTGGTCACAAAGCTATAAACTGTTCTATAAGATTTAGATATGAACAATCAATATATTCAATGAATAATCATCTTCCACAACAAAGATCGAGACAACCAAGCAACCAACAACCTCAAACTATAAATCATGTGATGGCTGGGAAAAGGATGTAGGTTAAGCATACAATAACTATGAGCATAACAATCACTATGATCTTCTATTCAGTGAACCTGAATGTTACATCTGTCATAATTATGGACATAAAGCTGCAGATTATTGATTAATGAATTACAAGCTAGATTTGACTCCCATTGCTGAAAATGTCAAGGTTTGGAAGAAGAAAGTAGATGACAAGTGTGGACTAGTGTTATCAGCCCAAAAACAAAAGAATTCCTGGTATATTGACAGTGGATGTTACAAACATATGACTGGAGACAAAAGTAAGTTTCTAACTTTAAGTGAAAACAAATTAGGGAATGTAACTTTTGGAAACGATGCACCAGGAAAAATAAAAGATAAAGGAATGGTAAGCCTGAGTAATGGAAAAGGAAAAGATCAAGATGTCTTGTTTGTAGATGGTCTGAAACATAATCTACTAAGTGTCAATCAGGTTTGTGACAAAAAGTTGTTTTTACTTCTAAAGACTGTAAAATAAAGTCTTTGAGTTCAGGACAACTGATTGCAAAAAGGATAAGAACAGAAAACAATGTTTATGTGTTAAATGAAGAAAAGGAAGAATGCCACTTAAGAAAATATGATGAAAGTTAGTTGTGGCATAGGAGACTTGGAGACCTAAATTTTGATCATATAATCAAGCTCAGAAACAATGGGGTAGTAAAATATTTTCAGAAGATATCAAAGCCATACGACTCTGTTTGTAAACCTTCCCAGATAGGAAAGCTTACTCGCACTTAGTTCAAATCTAAAAACTTTCCTTTAACAGAAAAACCTCTCTAGTTAGTACATATGGATTTATGTGGACCATCAAGAAAAGAAGGTACATGAAAAGAAAACTATTTTATGTTGATTATTGATGATTATTCTAGACTAATGTGGGTTGCCTTTTTGAAGGAAAAATCTGAAGCATTTGAAAAATTCAAAGTGTTTAAGGCTATGACTAAGAATCAAATAGGAAAACTATTGAAGGCAGTAAGGTCGGATAGAGGAGGAGGTTTTAGTTCATGGAACTTCAAAGAGTTATGTGATAAACGTGAGATCAAATGAGAATACACTAATCCAAGAACTCCATAGCAAAATGGAGTAGTTGAGAGGTAGAATAGATCAGTACAACAAATGGCAAGATCAATGATGAATGAAAGGAACATATCTCAGACAGATTGGGTAGAAACAATTCATATAGCTGTTCATATCCTTAACAAAGCACATCTCAGACCACACTGTGACAAGACTCCTTATGAACTATGGTTTGGAAGACCTGCTTCAATCAAGCATTTTAAGGTCTTTGGGAGTAAATGTTATATCAAGAACCATGATGAAAATATTGGAAAATATGATGATAGGGCTGATGAAGTTATCTTCTTGGGTTATGCTCCAAATAGTAAAGGGTACAAATGTTACAATAAGAGACTACATAAATTTGTTTATTGTATAGACATAAAAGTTGATGAAGAAATCCCGGTCAGAAATGTAAGCAGTGTTGATCCAAGCACAAAAGATATAGTTGAATATGAAGATGAATAGGTCCAAGGATTAGAAAGAGAAGAATCTGAATCAGATGAAGATATGAATACTCCGACTAACACAAATCAGTATAAAGAAGAAAAATCACCTCTCAAAATTGTTAGAAAGAATCATCTTGAAAATCAAATAATTGGAGATATAAATAAAGGAGTTCATACAAGAAGAAAATTGATTAAAGACTCAAAACAATATCATGTTGCTTTTTTATCTATGACTGAACCTAAAAATTTTGATGAATCCAACCAACATGATGATTGGATTAGAGCTATGAATAAAGAGCTTGATCATATTGAGAAGAACAATACTTGGGAGCTTGTTCCTAGACCTAAAGATAAGAATGTAATAGGTTCCACATGGGTGTTCAAGAATAAAATGAATGAAAAAGGACAAGTTGTTAGAAATAAAGCTAGATTGGTCTGTAAAGGGTATGCACAAGTTGAAGGTCAGGACTTTGATGAAAATTTTGCTTCAGTGGCAAGATTGGAAGCCATCATAATGTTTCTTGCTTATTCATGTCACAAGAACTTTAAAGTTTATCAGATGGATGTTAAGTCAACTTTTCTTAATGGAGATCTAGAGGAAGAAGTATATATGGAGTAGCCTGAAGGATTCTCATTGACAGATAATCCTAATTATGTTTGCAATCTAAAGAAGGATTTATATGGACTAAAACAAGCACCACGAGCTTGGTATTATAGTCTGGAAAAATTTTTACAAGAAAAACGGTTCAAGAAAGGTATTGTTGACAACAATCTCTACATTAAGTCTGAAGGTGATAATTTACTAGTTGTTTTGGTTTATGTAGATGATATTATTTTTGGTTTTACTAATGAATCATCTTTCTAGTGGTTTGATAAATCTATGAAAATAGATTTTAAGATGTCCATGATAGGAGAACTGTCATATTTTCTTGGTTTACAAGTAAATCGGAGTTTTGTAGGAATATTTATCTCTCAAGAAAAATATTTGAAAGAGATGTTGAAGAAATTTCAGATGGAGGATTCCAGATTCCTCTTCTATTAGTACACCTATGGTAGTTGGTTGCAATCTCAGTAAAGATGATATCTCACCCAATGTTGATCAAAGAACATACCGATCAATGATAGGCAGTACTCTGTACATCACAACTTCCCGTCCTGATATAAAACAAGTTGTTGGAATGGTAGGTCGCTATTAGTCTACTCCTAAACCAAGTCATATAGTAGTGGTAACAAGGATATTCAAGTACTTGAAAGGAGAAATGAATTATGGTCTGTGGTATCCTAGAAATTAGAACTTTTAGTTAACTTATTATTCAGATGTCGATTGGGAAAACTATGTTGATGAGAGAAAAAGCACCAGCAGAGGAGCATTCTTTCTGGGTGACTCATTAGTAGCATGGCTTAGTAAAAACCAAGGATCCATTTCATTATCAACTACAGAGGCAGAATACATTGTTGTTGCTACTTGTTGCACACAAATTTTATGGATGATACAAACTCTTGCAGATTTAAAGGTAACTTACATTGATCCCATTCCACTTCACTGTGATAACACCAGTGCCATCAGTCTCTCTAAGAATCCTATACTTCATTCAAAATCTAAGCACATACCAATAAAATACCATTTTCTCAGAGAATAAGTTACAAACAGAATTGTTCAAGTGAAATATATTCCTTCCACAGAACATATAGCTGATATCTTTAATAAATCGTTAGCAGCGAACCCTTTTGGATATCTTCATCAAAAGTTTGGGGTTATGACTTCTTTCATCTAATCTATTCACCTCATCAGGGGGAGTACTTATTGAATATCTATTGTATTTCTAAGATGCTCATAGTTGACAGGGGGAGTATGTATCGTAACAAATCAGGAGGAGTATGTTTCTTCTTTGACATTGATGTCAAAGGGGGACAAAGTGTGGTAATTTCAAGGATGCTATAGTGGTGGAAATTTCAAGGATGCTACAGTGGTTTAGTTACATGTTTTTCAAGGGGTTGTCATCAATGCCAAAGGGGGAGATTGTTGGCATGTTTTTAGACAGAGGCAGAGTATGCGTGTTTTTCATTGATGGCAAAGATCGACATGATCAGTAGCGTAGTGATAATGGCAAGATCAACAGTGTAAGCTTAGAAGGAGGAAAATAGTCAAAGCATGACAAAGGTTTCGTTTCGGAGTTTCACAGATTGGGAAATCCAAAGGAAATAGGTTTGAACTCATGATAACAATTTTGATCGTTAGAGTCATAAGACACGTGACAAGTGATTGGAATTTTGCTGACTTGCACATTGGAGGAGTCAACGAAGAATGGTGTGGGAACTCGTGATATGCGAGATCAAGAAAAGCTCTAGACCATCGAATCATTGAGATTGTGGACCATTGATCAAGCATGATGAAGGCTCATGAAGTTGCGAAATCATGATAAGATCTTGATCGTTGATTCAAGAAGGGCATGTGGTGAAATCACGATAATATCTAGACCGTTGGTTCCATAGGACACATGGAAAAATATCATCGTTTCGCTAACTAGAAAGTCAAAGGAGTGAAGTGCTCATTTAATTGGCGAGTGTTCATATCTCGTGGCCACATTGTCGAAAGTTGGAGAGCAGAGCTAGAGAAGCCAAGCTCTATTTCAGAATTTTTGACATGGAGAGTTGAGAGAACTCATCAAAGAATACCCGAGACGTGAAAGTGCAAAATGCATTTTTGAATAAGGTTGTCATCACAGCCAGTGGTTACATCTACGGAAGATGGAGGAAGAAGCTAGCGGTGTTAAGTTCCATCACGAAGTCTCGATGATCGTGACTTGGAGTATCAAGACCCTTCATCACAGAAATCACGATATGCAAGATCGCAATGAGATTTGGACCGTCGGATCATTGGAGATCTCGATCGTTGATCAGGCTTGATAAATTTCATAAGTTCACAAAATACGAAGCACCTTTTGGCGTAGCCTGTGGTCACCATCGATAGTCACATGAGGGGAAGAAGCTAGCAGTGCTAAGCTCCATCTCGAAGTTTCGACGATCATGACTTGGAGTGTCAAGATCCTTCATCACAGGAATGTCGATATGCAAAATCAAGAAATTCAAATTCTGTTTAGTGCTCGGTCACAGTTAGTGGGCATATGAGACAAACGGGAAATCCTCCAGATTTAATCCAATGGTACTGGTTAATTGGAAACTTAATCGAAGGGTTATTGTTTCACCTCACAGGTAATCGATCAGTTACGATTCAGTTAGCAGAACTGAATCATGATTCTTGGACAGTTGGTGATTCAGTTGCTCATGTGTTTTCTTGGAGATTGAAGGTGTAACTGAATAGGTGGTATAGGATAAAATGGAGACACAATGACCATGGAAGGTTGGTTGTTCTAACTAAAAAATGAGTTGGATTATAGAAAAGTAAAATTATAGTATGCACAGTGTGAAGAAATCTCAGAGATAAGCAACATAATTTGAACAAAGGAGAAAAGGTGAAGAGAGAAGAATGTGCACATATCAAACAGCATGAGAAAGAACAGATAGAAAGAGACAACAAGTCAAGACAAGTATGAACAAAGCAGAAGAATAGTGCAGCAGAGAAGAATTGCAAAATAGTGAAGAAGTGGTAAGAATTGATTTATATGTGTTGTTGGTTATTCAATCATTTATTTGTAATAAGGGTGGTAAGGAGGTGCTAGGGAGGATTGTTGTCCTCAGAGGTTCAAGTGGGTGCTTGAACATAGGGAGTTGTAGCTTCCATATGGTTGCAGTAGGAAAAACTAGGGTGGTAGGGTGGTGCAAGTGAGAACAAGTGTTCTTTGTTATACAAGTTGGAGCCTGTGTAACTAGAAGTTGGTGCTTCCATCCAGTTGGTGCTGGAACATTAAGGTTGTTGGTTCTTCCTTCTAGTGGGCGCTAGAGAAACCAGAGAGTTGGTTCTCTCAAACAATTTGGAGCTTGTAAAACAGAGGTAGTAGCCTCACATTGAGTTGGTGCTCAATTATAGATGATGTACAAAACTTAAAAGATTGCCTATCATTTTCGAAGAAGAAGAGGTTTTCTCCCTTTATGGGTTTCCTCATGAAAATATGTCTCTATGTATATCTTATGTGTGAGTGATGCTTATTATTTATGTTGTTCATATATTCTATAATATTGATGGTCACTTGGAGAAAGAATAAAAATAGCTTAATTGACTTAAAATTGTTTAAGCATAGTAACAATTGATTCACCCCCCCTCTCAGTTGTCTTAGTAATTTCAACATAGGGTGTACATGTAGATCTTCCAAAGATCTAAGTCATGGACGATTGGTTGACCCTGAAAATAATGATTAAGCTCCATAGATTTTTGGTCCTTGCTAACTTGTTCTAGTGGTTTGTGTTGGGGTTATCTCATCTCACTTGGGCCTAAGCCATGTGACCAAGGGTGACACAAAGGACAAATTTGTGTGGTCCATGCCCCAATAGAAAGCATTTGAGGATCTGAAATCTTGCCTCTACTCATCACCAATCCTCATTCTTATAGACCTACAATGGCCATTTGAGATTAATATAGATTCTTCTGATTATGCTATTGGTGCATTCCTCACTCAACATGGGCATAAAGTAGCCTATCATATTGAAACTCTATCTTATGTTGTTTGAAGATACCCCACCTATGACAAAGTGATGTACTCTATAGTGCAGGCATGCCAATAATGGAAGTATTACATTCTAGAGAAGGAAATGATCATCCATGTAGTGTCCCCAAGGCCAAGCCCCATTACAGATCATGTTATATGCAAAAGAATTGTAAATATGTTCTATAGGCTGGTGAGCCAAGTTTTGTATAAGCTGTAGGCTTATGAGT
>JZKD02S2145238.1:352252-373534 GCA_000966675.3 Picea glauca
CTGTATCAATTATGTGAACATTCATGTATAGAATGGTAATTGAGGGGTTTGGAAACCTGGGTAGTGCAAATAGGTACACTACAAATTGGTATCAGAGCAAATAGGTACACTACAATCCACACTTATCACAAGCCTCTGCAATTTAAGCAGACACAAGGAAAGTTACAAAAAGAATTCCATCAGAAGTGGTCCACATACCTACAACAATTCCACTTGAATATCAAGTACAAGAAGGGTAGCACCAAACATGTAGCATATTGCCTCAGTCGACCCTCGGTTGCATCACTAACCATAGTTCTTAACTCCTATGGAATTGAGACATTTGTATGGACAAAATTATACAATAATGACTCTGACTTAGCTATTTCCTATTAGACATTGAATGTAGGAAAAAAAATTCCCAACATTCATCTCTAGGATGGGTTATTATGCCATCTAAGCCACCTTTGTGTTCCTTCAAGCGAGTGTGCAAAGTTGATCTGGGAAGCTCATTACAACTGGGAAGTGGGACATTTGAGTGTAGAGAAGACAATGGCAGTATTACAGACAAATGTTTGTTGATCAAAGCTTCGACAAGATTTTCTCTAGTACATTAGATCATGTACTACCTGCACCATTTCCAAGCCCACCATTAAGAAATAGGGGATATACACCCCTCTGTCTTCTCTTGATAGGCCTTAGAGTTGATCTCCATGGACTACATGTCTGGTCTTCCTTCCACCAAACATGGGAATTACTGTGTCTTCATGGTCATATATCAATTCTATAATATGGAAATCATGGCACCATGCAAGAAAAGCATCCTAGACGAGGTCACCGCCAAGCTCTTCTTCACACATGTTTGGGTTCATTTTGGTCTACCACAAACTATTATCTCTGATCAAGACAGTAGGTTCCTGAGCACCTTTTGTTCGAACCCATGGCTGATAATGGATACCAAGCTGACCAAATCGATTTCCTTCCACCCGAAGACTGATGGAAAAAAAGAGGTAGTCAACATGATGATTGTCCATATCCTGTGAATGTATAATTCCAAACATCCATGAAAATGGGATGAAATCCTTTCTTGTGTTCAATATAGATATAATATATCTGTCCACAACTCTATTGGTCAAAATGCTTTTCAAGTGTGCTTGGGGTTCCATCCATTGGTCCCCATTGATATAGCTCTACCCATTTCATCCACACAGGACGAGTCCTCCCATGCTCAGAAAAAGGATTATTGGGCAACCAAATTTTTTGAGCCCATCCAACACATCCAGTAACAAGTTCATGATCTTGTGCAGAAAGCCAATGCCAAGTATAAGCGGTGCCATGATCAACATCAGGTACCACAAAACATTTAGGTGGGAGATAAGGTTTGTTTGCATTTGTAGAAAGAGTGCCTCACAGGACCCCATCAAAAGTTTCACCCACTCCAATATGGTCCTTGCACCATCACCAATGTTGTGGGTGAGGATTCTTTTGAATTAAGTATTCCTCCTTTCATTGGATTGTACTTGGTATTTAATGTGGAACTGCCCTGACCATATTTTCCACCTCTCCTGGATACTTCAACTGTGGCTGAGAAGTTACCCCTTATATAATTCAATCCTTCCTGCATCGAACAGGAAGCCATTGACTGGATCATGAACACCAAGACAAAGGAAACCAATCAACAGACTATCAAACTCCATCAAATCGTCAAAGCAAGGTAGTTGCTTCATAAGGCAAGTGGCTCACCAAGAGTTGGGTTCATCAGAAGTTTCCTCATATAATGTAGGCATTTTATGAAATGGAGAACATTTCTTCCTAAACGGGGGGGGAATGATCTAGGTGGATATAGGTGGCCACCCACCTATTCCACTAGCTCAAAGACCAATTTCCATTTTGGCATTTTTTTACTAGTTTTTAAGGTCCTCAACTTCCAAGGTTGTTTTGAGGGCCTAAACAATGTTTTTGGGCCTGCCATAGTCACATTGTAGGATTTACCTAGATTTTTATGGAAAAATATGTATTCTTCATATATTTCTTTCAAACTAGCTGTCATGCGCCTAAAACAAAGATCGTATGCAAACATTATGACCCCAGGAATTTGATGTACCAACTTACCCCATCAGGGCCCACATGACTTTTGGCGCTTCATATCCTGGGGTTATGGTTTTGGATGTTCAGGGTTTTCTCATTTACGATTTATGTTAAAAATTTGTTTGGAGCCTCATTGTAAATAACTTATTATGAATTAGCATAGTTGACACATCTCTTCTCATAGATAAACTACCACCATTCTAGCTATCTTGTGTGCTTTCACATCTTACAATGTTTTGTATTTCAGACAATCATTAATAGAATATGAGCTTTACTATATTGTTGTGTTCCTTGCCATATCTCTATTTAATTCTTTGTTATGTCTCTACTATATCTCTTCCTTTGTATTATTCCTAAAATAGTATGGATCATAAACTTCCTTATACAACATAAAAACTATAATGTAAGATGGGATGCTTTATAAAACTAAGTCTCCTTGGTATACATAGGAGACAAAGGGTCCAATTGAAATTAAAGGGTCTAGACAACCAATAATGACAACACTAAATGTGGTCCTCCATTGATTGAACCTTTTTTTCCCTCTCAACGGTTATCTGATGGATGGAGGATGATAGCCATAAAGTCCATAAATGGGGACATTTTGATGAAGTATGGAAGGATCTTTTATACCACCATTCCACCAAAGGAAATCACTAGACCCATTTTGTTCATTTATTAGATGCAAAGCAACAGATATATGGTTCTAGAATTATTTTTCAATATTAGTTTTCCCATCAAATTGAAGATGGTAAGAGGAGTCGTTATCCAATTGGATACCCAAACAAGAAAATAATTCCATCCAAAAATTACCAGCAAAAATTGGATATCTATCACTTAAAATAATCTTGAGGATTGCATGTAGCTCTTGAACTATTTCCATGGATGTTGTATCTATTGTACTTTCTTTAAAAGGATGAGAAAGAGAGAAAAAACTGTCATATTGTGTGTGTAGATCCACCACTACCATGATGGCATTGTTTCCTTTGGACTTGGGTAGGCCTGTAATAAAATCCATTGAAACCTCTTCATGACATTGAATTGGTATGGATTAAGGTTGTAGGAGACCTTAGGGATTTATTTTACCTTTCTTGTTTTGTTTTAAAACTACAAATTTAGCCACAAAATTTTGAACCTTAGTTTTAAGACCTTCCCCCTTAAAAAAAAAAAAAAAACCTTCTGCATCATGTGGTAAGTTTTTAGGAACCCTAATTGTCCTCCTATAGGAGAAGTGTGCAATTCCAAAAGAGGACCTTTTGTTTTAGTTGGGAATTATTGCATAGATATTGGAAATCTTAATACCACATCAAGTCATTATTCCATGCATATATATCCAATTCACTTGGGTCGTCTTGCAGTTGTTGAATGATCTTGCATACCTTATGATATTACTTCCATTGAAATAACACATAGTAACCCCTTTGTGTATTTTCCTTTCCTTGAAAGTTAATTTACCATGCTACATTTGTTTTTTCTTTCTTGTAGATAATTAAAATTCATAACCTATCATCTTTGTAACTTGATTTTTTTCTCTTCTAAAGATAATAGTTTTTCCAAGAAGTACTTCAAACCATATTGATATGTTTTTACCTTGAAGTGTAATCCTATTAGTTAAGGGAATTTTCTTAACTACATGTAATATGGCCGAAAGTTCCTTTTCATAAATAGCTTTGAGTAAGTTCTTTCCTTTAAGATAGCTACTTTAAAAAGAAATGGGGATTCCTTCTTCCACTAAAAATGCATCGATCTCATGCCTTAAGGAATCATACTCTACAATAAAGGTTTGCATGAATTTGGGTGTGGATAGGACATGATTTTTACACATATCCTCCTTAAGTTTTACAAAATTTTTGGTTTCTTTTTTAGTCCAAGAAAATGCATCATTTCTTAATAACATTGTTAGAGGTGCTACTATTTTATCATAATTCTTAACAAACTTTCAATAATAGCCCATAAATCCTAAGAATTCTATAATATTCTTCAAGGCTTTTGGAATTGGCCATTCCAATATAGATTTAATTTTGTTAGGACCCACTTTGACACCTTCATGAGATACAATATGGCCCAAATATTCCACTTCTTGAACACTAAAAGAACACTTCGAAGGATTCACATATAGTTGTTTCTCTTCCAATAATTTTAAGACCATGTCAACATGTTTTACATTCTCTTCCCAATATTTGTTGTATATTAGTATATCATCAAAAAATACTAACACAAAGTTTCTAAGGAAGGGCTTGAAAACATAATTCATCATGATTTGAAATGTTGAAGGTGCATTACTAAGGCCAAATGACATCATCAAAAACTGATAATGACCTCTATGTGTTTTAAAGGTTGTTTTGGGAATGTCTTATTCACTCATTCTGATTTAATGATAAAAATGGAGATCCAACTTGGTAAAGAAAATTTCTCCTTGCAAATCATATAATAATTCATTAATGACAACAATAGGAAATTTATCTCTAATGGTGATTTTGTTGAGTTCTCTATAATTCGAATACATACACCATGAACCTTACTTTTTTTGAACCATCACCATTGGTGAAGATAAAAAACTTTGTTTAGGTTGAATGATGTTAATTGTTATGATATTTTTTCTCACGTGGATCTCACTGATCAGATCAATAATATCTCCCTAGTTTTTTCCTAGAAACCCTATAAACAAGTGGGATAGATTTCTTATGATTCTCCCTAGATCTAGAAGAAAAACAATTATTTTACACACAAGAGGGGTAAATAGGCATACCTTTTTTTGATGGTTGTTTCTTTATGTTCTGGACGGTGTATATATGAAGCTCCAAATTTAGGTCCAATCGCCTTCTTCCTGCACACAAGTAACAAGCAATACCAACCTTTTTTCCTTTCTCTAGTGTTAAGAATAATCACTAATTCCTTAGATATATATTGATTAATCAATCACATAATCAAATATGAATATTCAAATATCAAAACAAACATTCAAGGGGAAAACCAAATGATCTATTAATTATTACCAAGAGATTACATCAATATCACATACCTTGAATGTAGATACATTTCTTCGTCAATCCTTTATCCTTTCCTCTCCTTGCAGCTTCTTGGTCAGGCTAGGCTCACTAAATTTTGGCTATAGTAGGTACCTCTTCAGTTGGACAACATAACATTACTCTGAATTCTTCCTCCTCTTGTACAAGGCTTTCCTTGGTTATATATCTCTTGGAGGAGGCTTAGGAGAGGCTTCTAGATCTTCTAGTGGCCACTAAAAATTCGAATGATGTGATTTCGTAGGATATTACCACTAAGATCCAACTCATATCTCACCTCTTTCCTCATAACTCCCATTTTATAGAAGTTTTACAATGCCTCTCTGGTTGAGCCATTGTTGTCTAGCGAGGCCTCGCTTGTTGCATGCTAGGTGTCACATGAGGCCCTCCAAAAATGCTCTAGAAAGGGTCAAACCTAAGGAAAAAGTTGCATTAAGACTTCTATCCACTAATGGATTCCTCTTTGACATGTAGGGTGGAGATAAAGTGATTAATAGATTCCCCATAATGTGTGAGGTCAAGAAAGGAGTGGATGGCTGAAATACATTATAATAATGTCCATATAAGGCAACACAAGAAGAAATCAAAGGAGGTTTGGTAGACCAAAGAAGACCTGCATTCAAACACTAAGGATGAGTATATATATACCAATCCCCTAGGTAGACATAGTCAGACTCAGTATGCTAATGGATACCAAACAATACACTGCGGATCCATGAAACGAAATGCTATACCATGGCCACGAAAGAATACATAGTGGATCCATGTCATCAATAAGACCATAGCCATCAGACAATACAATGTGGGCCTACATCTTGAAATCAATCATATCCACCAACAAATACATTGTGGTTCTATGCCAGGAACATAATCATAGCCACCAACAAGTACAATGTGGATCTATGACACAACATACAGATGTCAGAAAGACAATGAGCACTAAGGAGAGTGCCCTCTAAGTCTTCATATGCAAGTGATATACTCCGAAAAAACTTGGGAGGGGATGATTTAAAGGAGTGATGTGTCCCCAAAACCAGGGTCACCATCGTAAACCCCGATGCTACAAATCTACATCATGCAAATAAATGAGTTGATGTCAAGCATGGTAGAAACCATCTAATTATCGGTTAGTGATGTATACCATTAACATATGTGAGGTGACCTATCCATGATGAATATGGAATGCAAGGTACCTCGTACAATCTAATGAGTGTGAATAGAAGATCTGATGTCAAACACTTGTAGAATCAATTGATTAGGAGTCAATGATGTAAAACCCAATGTCGATCACGAGGAGGCCTACCACTAATGACTGCAAGATACAAGGTACTAGGTGGTTTCTAGATCCCTATCCTACATAATATGATGAAGTCAATAGCAAGAGATCCATAAAAGGAGGGCCATGATGTACCTCCCATCAATTGACATGAAACATATATCGAGAGATGATCTGAAGAGAGAGTATCACAAACTACAACTGGCATAGGGATGGCCAACTCAGAAAGGAAACAAAACAATAGATGGTTGAATCATGCTTAAACTTCCCTTGAACATATATCACGACACAATGGTGAGTTGGCAGGAAGACACAAGATTTGGATGAATATTGTGCAACAATACACGAGGCATCGAAGCACTCTCTATTATGACTGGAAGAGTAACCAACCATAGGAGTGTCTCTGACTTGTATTACTAGGAAAAATCCTAGGAAAGATAAAACCCAATTGAATGATGAGGACTCAAATAGGTGCCATGTTCAAGGGTGACTCAACTGACCCTTCCATGTTGATAATAGAACAATGGTGAAAAACCCCCACTCTTTTTTTTCGTATTTTCCTTCTCCTTCATGGTTTAACAAGCATGAAGGAATGACACAAAAGAGTTACCCAGGTAAGCTTGATATTATTTTTCATACACTTAGTCCCTCGATCTTGAAAAGGTATAAAACAATACCAAGGAGAACTCTTCTACCCTAGGCTGGCTAGATTATTCCTTTTTCATAAATAGTCCACCTGGTCTGAAAAAGGGTTAAACATACACCAAATATCCATCCTTTAAAAACCATTTAACCAGTGTGAAATGAAACAAGTTCACTTGGAAATATTTTCATCTTTAGAGAGTCTAAAAAGAGCTTAAAGGAGACTCGTGATTGTTTTTTTGTGTTCTTTTAAGATCCCGAAAAAGATATAAAAGTATACTCGGAAAGAGAGAACGAGTGGCTTAACAAATTGCTCCTATGTTCTAAGTGCATGGAAATGACTTAATAAATAATGAATGAAAATGGTGCTAAACAATCAGATCCACTCTTAGCAGTTGATCTCTCCCTAGGTAGGTCAATACAAAATGGAGGCTAAATAATGCAAGAGGTGGATGGTCAAGGCTACTTCATAGTGGTAATTTTGATATGGGAAAACAACAGTGTAATGGCAGTAGGCATGATGCGAGAAACAAATGCATAGGCGACCATTAAGAAACACAAACGTTTTTAGGACCCCCACAGAATATGGCTAGAATAAAAGTGAAGAGAGGAGAATGAGGCTCATTCTTTGAGTCATGGCGAGGCTAAAGGAGGGCCACCAAGACTACGGGAAAATCACATCATGGGCACCAGATGGAATTCCAGGTGGTAAATTGGGTGCCCATGAAGGGTAGGAACTACCAAACCAATTATGATGTGCACAAGGAATGGCTAAGGTAAAAACTAGTTGGGTTCAAACCTAAGGAATAACGCTGACAATATGGATGGTTAATAATGCAAGGTGGGAAATGAAAGGAAAAACATATCCCTATTTAGGAACATATATCTCAAGTGTAGTGGATTTTTCTATCTTCATAACAAAAGTCCCAATAATCATGTCAATCACATGTAAACTAGATCTAGGATCAAAACAAATAGTGAAATACCAAAAAATAAAAATGTTTTTGGATTTTTTGGATATGATATATGCAAAAACAAAAGCATGCACACCACACTCCTATGTACATGGCACTACACAACTTGAAAAATTCAAGAAAAGTAGAGCCCATTGGTAGGCTTTGATCATAGATATTTTTCATAATCAATGAACTCAAGAGCCAATGTCAGCAACATATGGTTCACCATGCTAGAGCCATGCCACACGAGATCAAGTTTTCCCAGATAAAGATACTCATTTTGATTAGTCTTGCAAGATAGGGAATCTCTGTGATGAGATCCATTAATATGTAAAGGGGGTAAGAAACATGAATATGTGATGGAAGGGGAAGCAAATAATTCGGTAGAAAGTTCTGAAAAAAGATAATTGAGGTGTACAAGGGTCAAGACTAGGGTTTTCACTAGTTTTCTCGACAAATGCCCCTAATCTTGGATCGAGACCCATCATGTCAAGTCTTAACAATTCCAAACTAGAGAGGATGGATTCTATATGATGCTCATCTTCCTTGCGCTTGTCAATGGAATCCATGACTTCCAGGATAGCCTTTTCTGAAGGTAACTCAAAATCAAGGGAGTCATGTCAATTGAGAGAGGACTTCAACAACCCATTCGGGCACAATAGGTAGATTACACTCCATATGAGGATGGGGATGCTGACTAGTATAATTAGTGGATGTTGATGGGATCGTCGGATCGACAATATCAATTGCGGTGACCAACATAGATGCCCTTGTATGAATCAACATCCTCAGGGAGAGGTACCACCCAAGGATCAAAAGGCCCGAGGGATCCACCAGTAGATGAGGAAATCATATTGATGGGGGTGATGATTGCAGTAGGATATGGTGGGGGAAGGGGGAATATACCCATAAGTGAAGGATATTTCAGCATCCCCACACCAACGTTCAGAATAGAGTATGTGGTATCACCAATAAAGGGTACATTAGAACCCACATTGGATCCAAGGTCTGGGGTACAAAAGACAAGTTGATCCATGGTAATGATTTTACCTTGGTGAGGGAAGTGTAGGACCCTAAAGACCAACAAGACAATTGAATTCACCTCATAGAACCAAGTATGCCTAAGTGACATACTATACTTAAGTGGTGCATCGACGACCTCCATCGAAATAGAGACAATCTTACCAGCTACATCAATGGGTGAGGTGGTGATTATTCCATGGGGTTGGAACATGTGTCCATCAAAGGATTTGGAAATGTGGCAGATGTAACAATCTTAGGAGAGGCCAAGGATTTCCAACAAGAAATAGGCATGATGCAAGTTGAGGCTCCTTCATACACAATAGTTCGAAAGATTTTTTTACCCATCATTTGTAGTTTAATATGGAAGTATACTTGATGGGAGAGCCTATGAGTTACCTGAGATGAATCAAAGGTCATCAATCTTGACTCCGAGGGATCAACCTTTCCTATGGCCAAGAGAAAGGCTTTCTACGGCATGGAGAAGACTTGGAGAAATTCAAGCATAGAAATTGCACAAGTTGTTGTAGATTTTAACCTTGTACAATTATTTACTACAAACATATTTTTAGAAAAAGAACAAAAAAGATACAATGGAAAATACACACATTACACATATATATTTTCCCTTGGAAACCCAAATCGAGAAAACCAACATATTCTATATTCATCCACTTCATACATTGTTTACAATACAATATACATATAGGAGCCAACGACATCGAAAACCCTAACACAATGACCTAGATTAGTCAAAAACCCTAATTCCTTAATCGAAAATAGAAAACCATAAAAAAAAATCCATGTGCCAAAAAACCTCCCAACAATGGACACAAAAATTGAGGTGACAATAAAAACGAGGAAACAAAGGTGAAATGTGCCTAGTGTAGGATCTGAAGCTCCCTACTGGAAAATGCCACTTAAAATTTTGAACTCTGATACTAATTTAAATCATAAAAATACTCTGCAAATGAACATATTCATACTAAATATTAACATAAATACACATGCAACATAGGCAGGAAAAATCCATGAAAAAAAAGGCACAAATATTAACAAAGAACATGAATTAACACAAAATTGACACTTATATTTGATTAAATGAACACAAAATGAGTGCAGACCTTCCACATTCCTCCCATCCTTAGACCGTACTATGAATAACTCTTGGTAGTGGGTCCCCCCATGCTGAGGATAAACTCCACCTGGGTAAAGGATTCCTAACCAGGATAAGGTATCTCAGACAACAAAAATCTCAATCATGGGTTCCAAATCAAACAAAAATCCTACAATCCCTCATTCCCCACATGTCTCTCCCACCTTAGGAAGTGCACCCCTTTTCTTCTCAACAATACCTTGGTTGCCCCACTTCTTTTCTAGGGCTTCAACAACAGGATGGATAGGAAGTATCATATCCCTGTAGCTTCATTTTGGCACATACTAAAATCAATTCCCAAGAGTTCTCTCACCTGCAAAGAATTCTCACAGGCCTAATAACCCGCCTCTTCAATATCCTACGGACTTGACAACCCGCTTCTTCATTCTAGCTCCAAATCAAACCATGGTACAGGTATAGGTATAGGGATAGTAACATCAAGGTACATATGACATCTGAGTGAGTGAAAGAATGTTGATATCATGATAGGAAAATGAACTAAATCCAAACTATATGTATGCATGTTCCCAACTTGACACTTTTCATGGTGAGAACTACCTTGGGACTACTTGTTCCCATCCTTAGAAATTAGGATAAAATAATTATCTATACTTTATAATTTAAGGAATATTAATATAATATTCCTTTTGGATTAATCCCCCCTAGCTTATCCCCTTAGCCTTAAATTTTAGCTCCATTTCCCTACCTAGTGGTGTTTATCCCGCCATACTCATTTACATGGTTGGTTTACAGTAGTGTTGTGTTTTCATCAATACTTTCACGTGACTACATATTACAATGATGGGTCACTAACCATTTAGCATCTAGATATCTAGCCTAATAACCACAAGAACTCTTGCCTTAAAATACATATACACAAAGGCACTCTGGCCCTAAAACCATCTACTTAATCCATTGTATGAAAAACTCAATAAGGTGAGCACCCTTCCTTTAGTGCACAATCTTTGCACAATTACACAAGTGCATGATACATTATAAAATGTGCACACTCCTTTGGTATGAGATTCCCACGCAATGACTCAATGCACACAGAACCAAACCAAACACCTTGCACCATCAGCTCACCCACTTATATGTATAATTACATTTACATTTATAATCACTACCCATGACTCACTATCTTATATGTTTATTTAGAATTATATGTACAATTGGGATTCATCCTAGGTGTATTAAATTCCCCTCCCACTTATTTATTCATTGTCCTTAGTGTAGTATATACACATATACAATAAAAACTTCAAAAGTCTTCAAAACAATGTAGGTATTATTCCTGCATAGCATCCTTATTCTCCCAAGTTGGATCTTCAAGACTGTACCAAGTGCATTAGACCTTTACTAGCCCTGTGGCTCATTTCCGGAGTTGCTTGATCTTTTGATCCGATATGCACACTAGATGCACTTGAAATTCACTCTCTTGCTCCACCTGAATCACATTCCAATTAATGACATTATTTGCATCAAGTGCATACTTTTTAAGAAATGACACATTGAATACATTATGAATACACATTGATGTCAATAAGGAAAGCATATATTCTATAGGACCAATCCTCTCCAACATTTCAAACAAGCCACAATAATGAGCTACCAACTTTAAAATATTTCTCAACTTTACAGAACTTCTTTTGGATTTTACTTTTAAGAACACATGGTAACCCACTTTAAATTTCCTATGAGTTCTAACCTTATCAACATAACTTTTATGTTTGTCCTGAGAATCCTTTAAATTCTATTTTATTCTCACCATCTGCTCTTCCATTTCTCTAAGTAATTTTGGTCCAACCACTGCTCTGTTTGTTGGGTTGCCCCAACTCACAAGTATGATTCATTTTTTTCATCAAGTGACTCAAATGGGCTCATATTTAGAGATTTTTGATACCCATTTCTATAATAAAACTCCACCAATTGTAGGTAATCCTCCCATTTGGATGGTTTATCCATCACATACATCCTTAGCATATCTTTAATCACTTGATTCACCCTCTTTGTTTTCCCATCTGAATCTATATGATAGGATGTGCTAAAGTTCATATTGGTCCCAAATCCTTTGAATAATCCTTTCCAAAAGTTTGATGTAAATTTGGGATCTTTGTCAGATACAATTGTCTTAAGAACACCATGCATCCTAACAATTTATCTCATATAAATATCAACAATGTTGCCTACCTTGTGAGTGAGCTTTATTGGAATAAAGTGGCAAACTTTACTAAGCTTATCCAACACCATCATGATGTAATCATGCTATTGGGAAGCTTGGTGATGAAATCCATTGTTACAACTTCCCATTTCCACTCAAAAATGGGTAATGGTTGTAGAAAACCAGTTAGGTGTCTATGCTTAGCCTTTACTTTTTTACATTCCAAACACTTGACAATGAAATGAGAAACCTCTTTCTTCATACTTGGCCAATAATATTGGCTCTTGACACTTGTAATAGTTTTCTGGTAACCTAGGTGGCCAACATAAGGCACATTATGCATTTCTTTTAAAATCATATTTTTCAATTTATGAGAATTTGGCACATAAATTTTACCCTTGTACATGAGAATTTCAGCCTTTTCCAACTTATATTCTTCACTTTTTTTCTGCAAATTACCTTGCCGAAAATTTTCTTTTACCTCCATGTATTTTTTATCTGATTTTGCATACTCTAAAATTTTGTCTTTCAAATATGATTGGTACATGCTAATGGTTGTAGCATGCATCTCATGCACCGTCATGTTGAGTGCATAAACCACCATGTTCTCTTTACCTTTTATATGTTTTATATCAAAGTCATATTCATTGAGGAATTCCAACCATCTACTTGTCATAACATTTAAATTTGGTTGTCCAAATAAATATTTCAGACCGCTATGGTATGTCCTTAATTGAAATATTTTCCCCATGAGGTAGTGCCTCCACATCTTCAAGTCATAAACTATGGCTTCCAATTCTAAATCATGACTAGCATAATGCATTTCATGCTCTTTTAATTTACTTGATTCATAGCATACCACATTCCCATTCTGACTAAGAACTCCACCAAGTCCTTCTTTACATGCTTCAGTGCATACAATGAAGTATTCATTTGGATCAACAATCTTTAATATTGGAGCACTTGTTAGTAAATGCTTCAAGTGTTGGAAAATCCTTTCACAATCCAATGTCCACTCAAAATTCACACACTTATTTTGAAAATAAGTGATTGGGTGTGCAATCTTTGAGAATCCCTTAATGAATATTATATAGTAACTTGCATGTCCCATGAATTATCTCACCTTAGAGACATTCCTTCATGTATTTGGACACCCCTTAATGGCGTTTGTCTTTTCTAGGTCCACTGTTATTCCTTCCTCTGAAATGATATGGCCCAGATAATGATTTTTCTTATGGTAGAATGATCACTTTCTCAATTTTGCATACAACTGATGCTCCCTGAATACTTGTAATACCATCCTCAAGTGTTTCTCATGCTCTTCCTCATAATTAGAATATATAATAATGTCATCTAGGAAAACAATGACAGACATATCTAAGTAATCCCTGAAAATACCATTCATTAAACACATGAAGACAGCTGGTGCATTTGATAACCCAAATGGCACCGCTGTGAAATCATAATGGCCATACCTTTTATAAAGGAAGTCTTGTTGATGTATTCTTATATAATTTTTACCTGATGAATGCCTGAACTGGGATCGATCTTTGAGAATATTTTTCCATCTTTCAGTTGATGAAAGAGGTCATCTATCCTTGGAAAATGATACTTTTTCTTCACAATTACCTTGTTCAATTCCTGAAATCGATGCAAAGTCTCAATGTTCCATCCTTTTTATTCACAAATAATACTGGGGCACCCCAATGTGACACACTTGGACATATATACCCCTTCTTCAGAAGCTCTTCAAGTTTCATTTTTTGTTAGAAAACATGATCGCAGAGTAATAAAATAAAACAAATGAGAAAATAAAACATAGAAGATATACAATACAATAGAGGCGGAGATATACATGTTTCACCCAGTGTGGGCTACATCTACCAGAGAAATCACCAGGTCCTTCCTTCATTATTATCAAACAAATGAAGGGATATAACCTACAATACACCCACTGTAACTTCCTCTTCCTTATCTCACTGTCTCCTCTCTCAAAATACAATATTTGTCATAATACATAGTCGCAATACATTTCCCTCATAAAATAGGGTTTCCTTCTAGGGAAAAAAACCCTAACATAACTTCTACTATCATATCTGTGACTTTATAATGAATGGTCCATATTTACAATGAAATTACAATATACATTTATAAGGAAATTTTTCCTTTGGGGACTTCGCCTCTTAACCCTCGCCAGGGGTCTGCATGCCCCCGAACCCCGCAGAGGGGGTAACCCCCCTATGCACTCCCCTGCATTATGGAGTCTACATTCTTTAAGGGTGTAAAGTATTCATGGGGTATAAACATGACTGAAAAACAAAGACCACTGAATCAGGAAGATAATCAGTCTCCACAACCAACAATCTCCCACTTGGAGACTAATCTCAACAACTCCACTGCTGTTGTATCTGTTGGACTGTGAAACTTCTTGGAACTGGAAAATTTATCATCTTTACCTTCATTCTTGAATACCAATTGAAACTGAGAAGGAACTCATTTTTTCCCTGGTTACTCCCTTATTTAACATGTCTGTAGGATTCTGGCTAGTGTGTATCTTTTCCAGCTTCAAATGTCCATCTTCCAAGACAGATCATATGAAATATTACCTGAGTTGTATATTCTTATTCTTTGAATGGAAGGTTAAATTCTTTGCAAAATCAATGACACTCCCAATTTCATAATACAACCTGCTATTCTCCTACTTCTTTCTCAATTCCTCCATAAACCTATGTAACCAAATCATCTCTTTACTAGCCTTTGAAGCAAAAACATACTTTTTTGTTATTGTTGAAAGTGAAACAACCTTTTTTCAGTTTCAAAATCCAACTCACTTTTGTTCCACCTATAGTAAAACCATACCTTGTGGTGCTCCTCCTGCTCTCTTTATCACCTACCATATCTGAATCAGCATATCCCTATAGAACAATGTATGGACCTCCAAAACATAATGTATGAGTAGAAGTACCTCCCAAATACCTGAGAATCCACTTTATTGCCTCCCAAAGTTCTTTACCTAATTTTTCATATACCTTCTCACAACACCCACTACATGTGCAATATCTGGTCTTGTGCAAACCATCGCATACTTCAAGATGCCAATTGTTGATCAATAAGGGACCCTGGACATGTATTCTATCTCCTCCTATTTCTTGGGACAGATTTCCTTAGTTAATTTGAAATGGCTAGTCAAACGTGTACTAACTGGTTTTGCATTCTACATTCTAAACCTCTCCAACACATTCTCTATGTACTCACCCTGAGACAATGTCAATTTGTGATTTTTCCTGTCTCTTGTTATTCTCATACCAAAGATTTTCTTTGGAGCACCCAAATCCTTCATTGCAAATGGATTGGCTAATTTATTATTGATCACATTTATATCTTGCATATTACATCCTTCAAAAAGCATGCCATCTACATAAAATATCAAGATAATATAGCTTCCATTTTCTATCCTTTTAAAATAAACACAGTGATCAAAATGACATCTATTATAACCTTGTTTTTTCATAAACTTGTCAAACTTCAAATAACACTCCCTTGGAGATTGTTTTATGCCATACAAGCTCTTCTTCAACCTATATACCAAATTCTTCTTCCCTTTGACCTCATACCCATATGGTTGCTGCATACAAATATCTTCCTCCAAATTCCCATGGAGAAACAATGTTTTTACATCTAATTGTTCAAGATGCAAATCTTCTACTACCACAAGACTTAAAATAGTCCTAATTGAAGTCATTTTAACAACAAGAGAATATTTTTCATCCAAATCTATACTTTTCTTTTGTGCAAACCCCTTTACAACAAGTCTAGCTTTATACCTTTTTTTTCCTCCATCTTCTTCCTTGAACTTGTAAACCCATTTATTATATAATGCTCTTTTTTCTGTAGGCAACTGAACCAAATACCAAGTCTGGTTATTTACCTAGGAATCTATGTCCTCTTTCATTCCTTGCTCCCACTTCTTTTCAGTGTCTACTTGCATTGCCTCTTCATAACATTTTGGTTCACCAGAATCAGTCAACAATAAATAATACAATGAAGGAGAGTATCGTTTAGGGGGTCTACTTAACCTGGTAGATCTTCTAACAACACTTGAAGGAGTTTGACGTGCATGATGCTCCTGTTGTTGTACATTTTAATTTTCTAGTTCATTTGGAATTTCTTTTTCAGTGATCTCATCAAGCACTGTGTATTCTATTTTTTCTCTTTCTTGTATCTTTCCCTGCAATTGATATTTGTACATGACCTTCTCATTGAATATGACATCAATACTCCTAATGATTTTGTGATTTTCATAATCCCATAAGCGATAAAAAAATTCATTAACACCATATCCAATAAAGGTACACTTCTTGGATTTTGCCTCAAGATTTGTTCTATTTTCTTTATCAATATGGACAAACGATTCACAACCGAAAGTCTTCAAAAAATAATAGTTTACATTTTCACCTGTCCATGCCTCCTATGGAATTCCACCATCCAAAGAGATTTAAGGTCCTCTGTTTATTAAGTAAACAACATTATATACATCATCTTCCCAGAACTGTAAGTGCAAACCAGGATACAATCTCATACTCCTTGCACACTCCATATTGTCCTGTTCATCCTTTTTGACACACCATTTTCTTGTGGTGTTCTCGAAACTGTATTCTCTCTATGAATCCCATGATATGAACAATAATCATCAAAATCATTGCTACAATATTCACCTCCATTGTCTGATATGAGACACTTCAACATTTTTCCTATATCATTCTCAACCAAAGATTTCCATTTCTTAAAAGTATCAAAAACATCATATTTTTGTTGAATGCAATAAACCCAAGTTTTTCTAGTTTCATAATCAATAAAAGTAACATAATAACAAGAGACACCAAGATATGATACCTGAGTTGGTCCCCATACATCTGTATGCACAAGCTCTAACCTTTCACTCTTATTTTATTTTCTGACTCTGAGAAACCTGATGACCTCTACTGATATGAGGTTCTTATAGCTTCTGCTATCAATAATAAAATGCAGCGGGGTCCTCTTCACCCACACATATGAATGAAAAAGGATCTCCCCCTCTTTAAGATCTGTTGTTTGTTTTGGTTGAATTGTTGCAGTCGCAACAATAGCAGTGAGGTCTGCATCAATGATCTGTCCTTTACCAGTATTTTTAGAATCAGGTTCTGAATCAAGGTTTAGCTCCTTGTCTTTGATCTTAGCCAACAATGATTTTCTTGAGCGACATTCATCGGTGTTGTTCTAGGGGATTTTGTGTAAATCAAATCACACCATTTTCCACTGTCCTTCTTTTTCTTTCCATGACCCTTCTTTTCCTGCGGCTTGGATTGGTTTTCAGAAGACTGTTTTTTAGGGCCGTCTTTGTCATACTTTGGTTGTTGCGGATTTGTAGACCCAAACTCCCATTTGTTTTGGTGCTTAATTTTCTTCTCTATTTTAACAACATATCGATAAGCAACACTGAGTGATGAGATATCTAGACAATCCATTTCAGTTTGGATGTATCTATGTAGAGCCCCATGGTATTTCAAAACCAAATGTCGTTCGTATTCTTTGATACCCAGCTTGGTGCGTAAGGTATGGAAGGTATTCATGAGATCCAAAACTACTTGTCCCCTCTCTTACCGCATTGTGGTCCATCTCATGTACTGGTCCTCATAGTTTCCAACAGGGTAATATTGTTCCTTTACCGCATCCACAAAAAAATCTCAAGTGGGCTCGGCCCCATATATTCCAAACTCTTCTGTGGAACTTTGCTCCCATTAATTTTTCCACCAATGTTTGACATGGGGGATATATTTAAGGAGTGCGAAGGTGATCTTTTCCCTGTCATAAAAATTATGAAAAAAGAAATAACCTTCTAACAGATTTAACCATTTGTCTAGGGCATTTGTATCTATCTGACCTTCAAATATGGGAATATAAAAATTAACCTATACCTTGAAAGGAGAGGTTCTTCCAAAGTGGTTGTTTGATGAATATGCACTTGTTGCTATCGGTAGGCATTGAAGGATGTGGGAAAAAATCTCCATCATTCCATCCCTCTGTTGCGTGAGAGCTTGCTCAAGCAACAGATTGATAGAATCGTTTGCTCCGTCATTTTTGTTTTCTTCCACCATGGAGGGTTTCTTGGGTGTGTAAGAGTGATTGTATTCAATAGAGACAAGCTTGAGACCTAACTTTCGATACTTGGATCTTGTTGGGGACATGCACTGAAAAAAATGATCAAGAGCGGCCTACTCTGATACCACTGATCCAGATTATTTTTGGGACGAAATGAGAGTGGAGATATAATAAAGAAATGCACAGAGATATCACGGATATCCAATAATATAACAGAAATGTATAAGATATGAAACCATAAACACAGATATACAATAATACATGATTTATATTAATGATAGAAATGTACAGAGACTATAAAAATACAGAGTAAAAGACTCACTAGAATGGTGCCATCTTATCTCTGAGAAGAGATGTGATGGATACTCACATTCACAAGAAGATGATTACAATGAGGCTCTAAAGGCCCTTTTACAAAAACAGGAATGCCAAAAATCCTAGACATCCAAAAACCTAACCTTAGCAGATGGAGCACCAAAAGTCATGTGGGCCCCGTTTGGGTAAGTTAGTACATCAACTTCCTGAGGTCGTAACTTTTGCATATGATCTTCATTTTAGGCACATGATATCCCATTGGAAAGGTATCATCAAGGAGACTAATTTTGGAGGAAATATAGAAGTAAATCCCATATTTCTCCCCATTTTCCCAAAAACATCGTTTAGGGTCTGAAATGGCCCCGGAAGTTAAAAAATTCTAAAAATAGTAAATTACCAAAATTGTTAGAAAACTACTTTGAGCTAGTTGGAAGAGGTGGGTGGCCACTGATATCCACCTAGATCAAGCTTAGTTACCTTCTTCCTTTGTTCCATCTTTCATTTATTATTGTCTTCACAAGACTTTTGGAAAGTTGGTCTTCCTCTATGCTGATCATAAAAGAATTTATCCCTTTTTATAGTTTCCTCTAGTGTCTTGGGATCATCATACTATATCTTGTCACTGATAAATGATGGAAACCCACTCAAATACCTTTGAATATTAAATTTTTCATCCTTGATGAAAGAAACATACTTCAACAGTTATAATAATGTCCTTTCATACTCATCTATCTTCATGCTCCCAAGTTTGAGTTCAAAGAACTCCTTCATTTTATTATCTTAGTATCATTTGGTTAAGTACTTATTTTGAAAGTTCCTTTTTAATTTCTTCTAAGTAACCTTCTTCTCATCAATGTGTTGCACCTACACAAATTGGTCCCACCACATTGATGTTTTTCCTTTGAGATGATAGATGACAATTCTTCCTTCTGCTTGTGAGGAGTAGTTATCTAACTAGAAGTACTTCCTCATGCCTAATATCCAGGTATCTCCATTCTCATCCTTCTTGTTCTCACCATCAAATGTAGGTGGTTTGATTTTATTCATTTCTCCCTGTAGCTCATCCACCCCAAACATTCTCTTATGCTTTATGACATTATATGGACTTGAACTATTATGTGCCTTCCTAGTTTAATGCCTTGGGCAGTGATGATGACTCCTACAAACACTTCTTGTTCTTCTCCTATCATGATGTGATATGTAGCTCCTTCATTTCCTTGACTCGATCTCCTTATCCATACTCTTCTCTATTCTTTCTAAGCTCTACATTAACTTGATGTTGAATCCTTCTTGCTACTATTTTTCTTTCATAAGACTCTCATTATGATATTTATAACTCTGGACATCCTTTTGTAGAATTTTTATGGTCTCTACCAAGTTCATGTTTTCCTCCTTGCCTTCTTCGTGTCCATTTGAATTTGTACCTTCATTACCCATATTGACTTAAATTCCTCTAATCTCATATTCATGGTTGTAATCCATTTGTGCATCTTCCATGCCTTATGTATAGATAACTAGTATACCATAGCAATCATGTCACTACTGATTCACAAGAGTGATGCTCACTCCATCAACCAAATCAACCAAACTGAGCTACATCATAGAAGCCATACCAAGAATTCCCTAAGCATTCACAACATATCAAACAATAATATCTATCAAGAAAATAATGTAACCATACCAGTGTCTCAATGATAGATCTTAGGCCATAGAATGCATATATGGAACCTACCTCATCATCCAAGATCTTGGCACCAACTCAAACACAAATCTCCATGATTTTATCCACTCCATGCTCCCTGTACACAATCAACCCACATGTACATGCACCCTATACATAGACAACCCGCGTGGGCATCAACAGATAGGGTTTTATGTGAATCCGAGAATTTTTCCATCAAGATTCTTGACATTGCCGAAACTTTGATGCATCCATGAGATCCTCCTCTCGCTCTTTTCCTCATAATAGATCTTCAATCATACTCAAGATATCCATACAAATAATATGCTCTCAAAAGAAGCTGTCCATCAATACTCCAAAAGATATTACCAAGAAGCTCTCCATTGGTCCACAAAAGTGACTCTCACCAAATGTACATTTTATAAGAGATCCTAGCTTCTTATTTATACTTTCATCTTCTAGGTCACTTAACCTATTTTCCTTATTTTAAGGTTAACCACTTTCCATGAATAGAAAGTTCTCCAATACTTTATCATTTAAATATTCCTTCTTGATTTTGTCACTTCATTTTATCATTTAAATAATCTTTCTTGATTTTGTCACTTTAATTTATCATTTAAACAATGATTTGTTCCTTTCAAGCACTTTGACTTCTTTGACCTTTTGGGGCTTCAAGCCATCATATGGGGGTCATTCAACTTCATAGAGCCATAACTCTGAAACTGTGAGGAGTTATGTGACATTCCACATACCACCAGAAATGGCATGTCAAGCACTATCCATCTAGGATAGTTTCACCAATAGCTTCATTGATCTTCATCTCATTAATCCACATGCAAGCATGGGT
>JZKD02S2145238.1:373584-383585 GCA_000966675.3 Picea glauca
TATCAATGACATCTCATTGATCCATCTTCATCAATGCATCATATCAATGATCCATATTTATCAATTGGTTTCCACTTGGACATCTATCATTCTCATCAAGGGCATCATATCAATGCTCCATATTTATCAATTGGTTTCCACTTGGACATCTATCATTCTCATCAATGCATATACTTTGTTCATCAATCATCAATCAATCAGTTACTTGACATCAATCAAACCAAACCATTTACATCAATGACATATGATCCAACAATCTCCCAAATAATCAAATCATTGGCATCAATGACAACATGATCCAACAAATTTAACAAATTCCTGAAAATTATGTACAATTCTATTCCAATAATGCTTTATAATTTTTCCTTTTGGTTCCTTTAGAAATTAACTACCCGGATAAAATTTCTAGGTGGATATCTAGATTCCTCTATCCAAGGCCTTTCCAATGACTTCTCCCTTGCTCAATTTTGAGACTTCAACATACAATTATGGTCATTTAAATATTAAAAATTAATTCCTTCTTCTCACCCCTCATACAAGTGCAATTCTTAACTGTGCATAAGAATCCTTTCATATGCCTATTTGGATTTTTGGAAAGAGACATATTGGTTTTCTTCATAACCATATTCTGGACACTCTGGCGAACTTTTCACCCCAATCTGAGCTCCAAACTGGTAGATATATCATGTTGAAGTTTCAGGCCAATCGATAATTTTGGCCCTAAATGTTACATGTACCTTCTATGCCCCATTAAGATTTTTTAAAATGCCCAAAATTTTAATTTAGCTACATGAATATATTATATGGCTCAATATATTTCCATAGACTACTCGTGTTCCTCAATCTGATTCCAGATAAGGAAGTTATGGCCTTCAAAAGTTAACTAGGGATTAAAATTTACTCTCCATTTTTTGGGTTGTAAATCACTCATCCTAAATCCATTTGGTGAATGTGATACACTATTAGAAATATATCACTGAGCTATTTCATTTGAAATACAAAAACTACATCCTGGAAGAACTATTTTCAAGTAGCTAAAAACACTGTTTAGGTCCTCAAAATGCCCTAAAAAACATAACCTTCAAAAATACAAAAATTTCACTGAAAATCACTAGTTTTCTACTGTTGTAGACCACCAAGTCAACTTCGCGTGCATCAGTTATAAATTATATACCCATATTTACCATTCAAAATTTATACATGCACAATGCCAAAATGTAGTGCATGCACTGTGCACCCATATCCAATGTGCACAACTTTTGTGTTGCGCACTAATATCTGGTGCACATAACTTTTGTGGTGCAGGCCAATATCTAGTGCAAACAACTTTTGTATTACAGATCAATATTTTGCATGCATTGGAACCTCCACACCACATAACACCAAGGTTCAGTGTCCTCACACCACACACCAATACTCGTTGTGCACCACCAATTCTAATTTAACGTGCACACACTACGCACTAACATTGCACACGCACCAACAAATTTTCACTGTGCTCTTTCAACACTCAATGTGCATGCCTTGTGAACAACTTTTGTATTATACACCAATATTTTGCATGAATTTCAACCTCCAAAACACACAACACCAAGGTTTAGTGTGCTCACACTACACACCAATACTCCCTGTGCACCAACAATTCTACTTTCATGTGGTGTGAATATTTAACGGGCACACACTATGCAATAACATTGCACACGCACCAACAAATTTGCACTGGGCTCTTCCAACACTCAATGTGCATGCCTTGCACACCAATATTATGTATGCACCACAAGTTATGCACCGTGCGATTCCAAATTCTAGTGTTCTCACCCATGGAACAATATCATGTGCATGCCACAATTTCCACACCACAAAGTGCCAAAATTTAGTGTGCATACTCCATGCACCATGATTTTCGGTGCACCATGATCTCTTCACCGTGCAACTCCAAATTTTAGTGTGCACATCCATGCACCATTATTTTTCTATGCATGACCATCTCTTCATCGCATAACACAAAATTTTAGTGGGAACAACGATGCACCATTATTTTTTCCCACATCACTAGCTCTGCACTGCACAATGCTAAATTTTAATGCGCACCATTATTTTTCCATGCTTCGATTATTTTTTCATAATTCTGACTCATGAACTTTGTATTCATCTCTGGCCCATACAAGTCCGGTGTTGAATGAGAAGCTCTATAGTTAAACTTCACATGACCATTTTTATCCTATAAACCATATTTGATCTTTTCATAAGCATTTTGACCTTTCCTTGTCAAATTCCTCCATAATTTTTTTTTGTTGCATAAATTGGGGATTTTTCTCAATTTCTCCCAATTTTGTCGAGCACCATGGCTACTTTCTCAACTCAAAAATTTGGCAATATATAGGCCCAAATATTCTGCATTAGAAATTGAAATTATTTATTTTTAATTTCTAGGCTAGATTCTTCACATTACCCATGAGATTTCTCTCAATTTTAGTGCAATAATTTAATCAAACAAGTTGCATACATACTCTAGAAATTAAGTCTCTATGAATTTATGCATCAACATTATGCTAACTCTGCCCATCCACACTCATTGTTGAAAACTAGGGAATGATACCACATTGTAGCATCCTGAGCTCCCTGTTGGGCAATGCCACTTAAAATGTCAAACTCTGATACTAATTTAAATCATAAAAATACTTTGTGCTATAGTGCAAGTTGTAGGTTGGGAAAATTCTGACCCAAGCACAAGGAAAGTGCTACAACTTGGGAATCCTACACCCAATGTAACCTCAATGTAGGTCCCGCACTTCAAGGGTGACTAGGTCACTCTAGGGAGGTGAACTCGGTGACCCTAGGGGGATTGAGATGGATATGGAAATAACTGGAAGTGAATACCCTAGAGGTCAAGTCTTAGTGGAGTGAAAGGTGGGATGAGATGCATTGTAATTCAAGTGGTTTCTTCCCCAAAGGTATATTACTTTTCTAGATGATTGTATCCACCCAAGACACAATAAAATCCAACTTGCAATGATATATGTTAGTATGGATCAACAAGTTAATATTTTCGTCCCTAATTTGCATCAATAGATAACAATAGATAACAATAAGTATAGAAATCAAGTATGAATGGAAAATGATACTTTAAGGATGAATAACGCAAGTTGTTGTAACACGTATTTTCTGCAGAAAATTGCATCCTATGGATGTAGCATTCAATGACATTCAACAAAAAAATAAACCATGGAAAAGGGCAAGAAAATCCCAAAAGGTGTGCCCTATTTAGTATACTAGGTGATTGATTTTAGATAGATATTCTAGGGTTATTTTAGTAGTTAATAGAGTGTTAGTATCTAGGGTTATGCAGCCCTAATGGCTATAGGTTAAATTTTGTAACAACAATTAAAGTAGTGGGAGAGAGGGGATGCCCTAGCAAGGGAAGATTCCTCTCTATGAGGCAATACAAATTCAAGCAAGAAACCTTTCAAAAGATCAAAAAAAATTTTTCCCAAGGAAATGATTTTATATCTCCAATGAAAAAAGGTATGAGTAGTTCTTTTACTATTGGGTTAATGGAGTCAAATAAACAAAGAGTTAGAGAAGCTACCTCCTTGGGGGTGTAATCCCTTTTACTTCCCAAGGCAAGTTTCACTAGCTAGGGTTTAAGCTAAGAGGGTGTATGCCCTTATACTTCTCTTAGCAAAACCTTGTATAATCAATGAGATTAATCATAAAATGATGAAGACTATAGTGGTGATATATACACTTATACTTCCCACCTACCTCTTAGCATAACAATCCTTGATTTGAAAAAATGATAGCATAATAGTAAAAGACCATAACAAAATCAAGAGAAATGCCAAGATAATCCACCATAAGAGATAGAAAACATCATCCAAGGCTAGCACCTCATTCCTCCATCAATCATTCATCAATATATCCATAAAAAAGTGCACAAGAGACAAAATGATCCAAGTGTACAAAAAATTTCAGACCAATACTTCTCACAATGACAGAGAATTATGTTTAAATGAGATCTTATGATCTCTTATTTATGAAAAATGTCACCAAGGTGATTTTTCCATAAATTAAGGAGTAAACCACAACATTAGGGGTCTACAACCCTAATATTTCCCCCTTAGCAAAGTAATATTAAACAATTCACTTAAAATTTCACTTTTTACACAAATAAAACCCTCATTTACATGGACGTCACCCCTTTAGGGGACATTTTGGTGCTAGGAGAAGTTTTTCGGTGTTGGAGAAGAATAGGTAGGCCTCCAAAGGCCACATGCCAATCAGCTAAACACTCTCATAATGGTGAATACCCCCTTCTCCTCAAAACTTCCATGTGTCAAATGAGTGGCACCTCACCACCAAGCCCTAACCCCCCACACATGATGTCAAGATAAAAAGAGGACATTTTTCCCCTCCTGGGAAAATTGATTGGCAAGTGAGGGATGGGATATGTCTTCAAAGTCACAACCAAGGCCTTCCAAGTCTCATATTTCTCATCCGATAGGAGGGCCCTTGGCATCCAACCTATGGGCTTGTAGCCCCATGGAAGCCCAATCTAGGCATGTTCTTCAAAAATTGTCGACAAACTATGTCCTGCAAAGAAAAATGAGCACACCCTCCAAGGATATCAAGTCATAACATCATGATAAGTGAATCCAATCGATAAATAATCCATCTAAGCATGTGCATCAAATATCACTATATCAAACAATTAATTTCTCAACAACACTATGTGACTTGTCAATCTTGAATATGCGAGGGAAGACGAGGTGTCCTATTGGGTATATCTTTCCCTAGGTTAAGGAGAGTTTCCAAGAGATCCCTCTCTAATCCATGTAAAGTGTATGAAGTGGTTGTGGTCAAGACTCAATGGGCATAGGGCTGAAGATATATAATGGATCGTAGTGTCTCATTCATGGGTACCTTTGTAGAGGGTGTGTGGTACCTTTGTCTGCAATGGACTTTTTACAAGCCCATCAATTGCCTTTTATCTTTATTTCTTTGTATTTTCTTTCACTATAGCACAAGGAGAGGTTGAAGGTCATTTACCTGGCATGGTGACCAGATGGTGGCAATGTCACCCACAAACACCTAGTGGAAATGAGAAGGTTGGCTCATGATGAGACCCCCTTTCTCCTAGCCATGCAACTAAGATACATTGCCCTGGTTTGGTGACCAGATGATGACAATGTCATACCACTATATATTCATGGATGTGATAGGTCAGCTCGTGATGAGACCTCCTATCCTTAAACTAACCTTTTAATCATTCTTTATTATATTAGGGGTCCCCTTTACTCAAAGATAAGTGTTTCACTACTTTCTTGGGTGATCCCTGGGTGAAGTATATGGAAGGTTTATAGAAGGATTTTATCTTTTACCCAACATCAACCTCTCTGGTCCTTCAACCCCTTCTTCCAATATAATGGGGGACAATGCATTCTTGGGTCAATACATGCTAAAATACAAAGATATAAGGAAATGGAGGGGAACAATGATGGAAAGTGGTAAGTATGGTTGGGAATGGTGTGACAAATCATTAAGAGAGTTCCCAGTAGAAAACACATCCCCAAGGAAGACGACTTACTTGCAAAAAATATCAACGACCAAGGTGAAGCAGGGAAAAAGGCATAATGTCCAAGCATATATCATGAAATCTATAGAAATATAAGATACAACATAATCAATTGGATTAAATATAGAAATGATGCTCACAATAATACTAACTTGTACCTCATGAAGCAAGGCTCATTGCCTTCCAGAAGCCAGTTGGTATGTTGGATGCCATCTGCAAACTTGTGACCATCTGTGGTTGGGAGTGTGCTTCCCATCTGGGAAAAAGGGTAATGTTGGTCATGTAGTCTCTCAACACTCCATATATGCAACCTAAGGGCCTAGAGACACGATCTCCTTATCTATCCACAAAATAGGGATAACATATGGCTCCTACTTGGGGACATGTGCTCACTGTAGAGTGCATGAGAACCACAACATATCCTAGTAGACTTGTTCATAGAATGAACCATCAAACTGCCAAGTGTGGGCTGTCCTACTCATCCTTATTCTCATATGATCATAATCAAAACCAACTAAGATAGAAAAATAAAATTTTGACATTTTTTTCAAAAACTTTCTAAGCTAAGCATGAAATCAATAGTGTAAGTAGAAAAAAATGAAAACAAAATGCACCTAAACTAGTATGAGAAATCAAGATCCAAATGTAGGGAATCAAAATGACTTACCTACTTACCTGGGGCATGAGCCCTGAAGAAGTCATGTGACTTGGATGTGAGGTTGGAGAAGAGACCCATCTATTGGTAGTGGCAGTTTTTTCCCACCTAATGTTGTCGGATAATACCTTTCTTTGTCAGAATTATTCTTGATGATGTAAGGGAAAAGCCATGAATTGTTATATTTTTTTTCATATATAGGCTTGTCCTTTCTTTTTTCCCACATGAGCACAATAATTCCTTCATTGAAATCGATGCAAGCTATAGTCTCATCGTATGGAGGCTCTATGTGGACTATATCTTTGACGATTTCTTCATGTTTCTCATATTATTTCTTCAAAATTTGGATAGACCTAGGTTCCTTCCTATGGTATTTTGCAATTTTGTCTCTGTATTGATCTTTCCATGGAAGAATTGTGTCTATGGATTCCTCATGGATAAAAGGTAACTCAAATGGATCATAATCAATGGTCTATGGGAGTACATCATAATCATATTCGTTGGCATAGTCAAGACCATCAAGATCCATCACATGTCTAACATCTTTCCCTCGATTGTATAGTATCTGAAAAGTGTCATCTCCAATAGGAATGTGTGCATGGGTGAGATCCATTCTAAGAAAACCCAGAAGATAAGTCGACCAACTCCTAGATAATAATGATGAACTTCAACATATGGAACTTCGATCACTACTATGTCCATGCGAATGTTGATATGTGGAAAGTCAATCAGGAAAACCTCAACATCCTCACATACCCCAAGATCTTTGACCTTTATAGAATCAATACCACATACATTTCTATAAGTTCAGGTTGTCTTGAAACCAAGCTATTTCATTACCTTCAATGATATGAAATTATTTGAGGCCCTTGAATCAAGCATGTAGTTGTTCAAGAAGAGGTCATTCATGCCCAATGAAAGATACAAAGGAGGGTTCTTGTCCCTTGGCTGATCAAGATACATAGTGTTTAACATGATGGGAGGATCCTCCTTTTTGGTTGGAACCTATCAAAATTTCCATTTTAAAAAAGGGATATTACACATCTCTGTCACTGTGACCTTCATATTCAGTTTTCCAAATATGTTTGCAACATATATATTTAACTAAATGTCATTTGTAGGATTTGTATTAGGAATAAAATCACATACCAGACGTGGAGGTGGTGCAGCCACCTTTTCTGATGATGGAAGAAGGGTATTAGGTTGTGATGGAGGGGATGAAGGATTTTTTCTTCTGCAGGTTAGGATTTCCCTCCTCCTAAATTCATTCTTCTAATCATCTGCCAATTTACTTAAGGCCTATACTCTTCCCTCTCTTTCTCATATTGTTCTGGATTCATTGATCTATTCTTGCATAACCTGTTCATCATTGAGATTGCAAATAATGAAGTTTATATCCTCTAGATAATATTCATCTTGTTGGGGGCACTCATATTCCTCGTGGAGTTCTTAGCATGGGAGACACCAAGCTTATATATCAACTATCCCAACAAGTTTCAAAGTAATTGGGACCTTTTCCTCTTGTTGAGTTCTTAGTTTCCAACTGGTGGCATCTCTCTGTTGTTTGAAAAACTGAGGTCTGGGAGTAGATTGATTTCTTTACACTGTAATCATATGGTTCATAAGCTAATCATGCACCTAAAAAAACCGAGTATTCATTTGTTCTATCTTCTTATTCAAGAGAGAAATTAGATCAGGAACAATATTGTTGTAAACCTTCGTCCTTGAGTATGTCTTGTTACGAGGGTAATGAAAAGGTTTTATTTTTGAATCAAGGATATTTTCTTTAATGTTGATACTCAAGTCTTTATCCTCTACCAAGGACGTGGGATTTTTATTTTTGATAATGTATCAAAACTATCCTTCAAAGGAATTCATGTAAATGAGACAAACTGATGATATCGTAGGATTATAATCTGCTAGAATTTGATTGTACAACCAGTCAAATATGGAAATGAATTCCCTCACCGTTTCATTATCCTTTTTCCTTATTTGATTGAACTGAGTCCCAAGTGTCCCACCATCTTATTTTCTCAACCATTTTCTCTTGAATAAGGTGGAGAAACCATCATAGGTCATGATATGATTATTAGGGAGTCCTTTGAACCAATCAAGGGCTTATTCACTCAATGATGAAGTGAAAATTCTCATGGACACATCTTCGTGATCAATACCTGTATTGTCCATATCCCAATCCATGACATAAATGTGGTCTTCAGAAGTGATCACATTGTTTCCCTGGAACTGTTAAGCCCTAATATTGGATCATTACCCCTTAATTGGGGCATATTAAATTAGTAATGTTATTTTATTTATGTCATCTTTATTCCATTAGTTGTAATTATACCTTCTAGTCTCCTATATATACCAAGGAGACATTTTCATTTGGAATCATCTTATACTTGAACATTTAAGTGGGGTAAAAGGAGGTTTCCCCCTCAAAGAGGCTTATTATCTAAAATTATCTCTTTTTCAAGGTGTTGAGTACTTTTTATGAGGTTTTTCTATCCTATATTGATGTTTGGTTCTTAACATATGGTATCAAAGCTCAAGTTCTGGGGTTTCGCTGCTACATCTGAGACACCTTACCATTTTCTCTATAAATTATTTTATAAAATGTTTCAAAACGAATGACTTTGAGAAATTTATTAGATGGATCAAGGTACATTGGGTTAAAATTTCATCTCTCAAGGCTTTATATTTTCGGAAATACAACGAGTACAAGATAGGGTTTTGGAATCATCCTGAACTGAGTCATTACCGAATTTTCTTTATAAAACTTTTTCTGTAACATTTCAAACCCTGAACTCCTGAGGATATTCACAGAAATTAGTAAGGTATCTATGGTAAAATATTCAGCTTTTGGGTCATCCTAAATTTTTAGATACACCCTGTGTAAGATAGGGTATCTGACAAGTCCAATTGACTAGTCTCAAGAAGGTGTTCTAGGTAAAACAATAATAAATTCTTCCTAGAGTATCCAAATTGAGTGGGACTAGTTTCATTGGATCTTGGACAATCTGTAGTATTTCTAGTATGAGTTTCAAAATTTTATATCAATTATTTTGTGCAGGGAACGCTATACAAGTGAGATCTCCTGGAAGGGCCAAAATCAGCAAGTTGTGGGAAAGTTACCATAAATTCCACTTGGTACATCCACTTTTGATCATACCTATGGCATTGCAGAGACAAAATATCAAAGAACTACATAAAATGAATTTTCATACCCAGAAGGGCCAAAACTTGGGAGATACATGAGAAGAAAAATTGTCTAGCAGAACCACCTCAAAATCAAGGTTCAAAAGTGATACTTGGCCAACATGCCACCCAAAAAGGGAACTTCTACACCAAATAAGCCTCCAGACAATCCTACTTGGACTCTTGATGAAGGTGAAGAAATGCGTAGGGGCATAAATGATTTACAAAATAATATAGTAACAAAAGATGAACTATAAGAGATGGAAGCTAAGTTGGAGGCAAAGATGGATGGTTTAAAAGAGGAGATCATGGAAGTATAGAAAAATTCTGTAACAGAGAAGACACCTGAAAGTGAAAATGCATCCCATAAAAATCATGATGAGGACACAAGGAAGGTGAATCAAGAATGGAGAAACTCCAACTTTGGGTTGAAGACAAACTATGTTCCTAAGATGGACATGAGGAAGTTTGATGGCAAGGACCCAATCACATGGATACTTCAGATGGAGCAATTCTTTGATCTACATAATGTGCCACATACACAAAAGGTATGAATTGCATCTTTATATTTAG
>JZKD02S2145238.1:391152-427115 GCA_000966675.3 Picea glauca
GTAGATCCTAGAGCTTAAACATGTCAATCCATGAAGGAAATTCAACCAATAAGGCCCCTCTGTTCAATGGAACAAACTTTGCATTCTAAGAAGTTAGAATGAGAACCTACATAATGGCTTTAGGTGGAGATGTCTGGGATGTGGTAGATATTATTTTTGTAAATCCATTTGTACTAGCTAATAAGGATGACAAGCTAGAATTTAGCTTCAATGCAAAGGCTATGAATGCTATCTTGAGTGGGCTTGCTGAAGTAGAATTCATAAAAGTTATGCACCTAGGAACTGCCAAAGAAATGTGGGACAAACTCATTAGAAGTTATGAAGGTAATGAGAAGGTGAAGTACACCAAGCTTCAAACCTATAGAGTATAGTTTGAATAGATGAAGATGAAAGAATATGAAACTATTGGAAAATACTTTCTGAGAGTTGAAGAACTGGTAAATGCAATGAAAGCACTTGGTGAAAAAATTGAGGAACCTTCTTTAGTTCAGAAAATTTTGAGATCTCTACCAGATAGGTTCAACCCGAAGGTCTCTGCTATAGAAGAACTTAATTATCTAAAAACCTTTGAGTTTGATCAACTTCTAGGAACACTGACTACATATGAAATGATAATAGTTAAAGATAAACCCACCTCCAAAGAAGCATCATTTAAGGCAGACAAGAATGAGGATTCCGAGCCTGATGAAATTGAAGCAAAATTTGTGAAGAGACTGAAGAAGGGATCATGAAAATACAAAGGTAAACTACCTTTCAAATGTTTCAACTGTGGTAAGATAGGTCATTTTTCAAATAAATGTCCTCAAAAAAGAGAGGATCAAACATGTGATGATGAGGAGAAGCACAAACACATAAATTTCTTTAAAAAGAATAATTTTATGAAGAAAAGTCTTTGTGTAAACAATGATGATGATCCTTCGGATGATGAAGACAATGACTCCTCTATTGAACATAAACTAAATGATTTTATGCTTATGGCTATGGGATATCTTGATGATGTACACACAGGAGGTGAAATGGATGATGACGAAGTTGTGGTGGATATGGAAGGTGAATTAATTAGCGCTTTGGAAGAAATTGACAAACTCATAATTAAGAACAGAAAGAAAAAACAATTGTTGATACAGTTCGAGAAAGACAATAAATAGCCTGATGAACACTTTTCCATACTAAAAGTGGAATTAGAAGAGGTAAATAAAATCAAAGACATTCTAAAACAACAGTTATCAGAAAAGAAGGCAAGATGTGAAGCTCCAGAAAAAGTAGTGAAAACCAGGAATGAGTTGGAGAAGTTTCAAGCCTTGTATCATCAGAATCTGTCAAGTATAAAAGCATCAGAAGGATTAACCTCCATTCTAAATTAGCAAAGAAACCCAAAGTCGAAAGATGGATTGGGGTATGAAGAAGAAGCAAGTAGTGATCATCCAAGTAATACAGAACCTATCAAGTTTGTCAAATCCTCAAACATTGACAACAATAACTCTGTAGAAACAAAGAAGGAATAAGAGAGATTATCGACATGAAAGAAATCAACCTCCTCAAAGAAGACAAACTTTTTCAAGGTACAAATGTTTTTTCTATGGTTATTGTTTTTTCTTCTCTAATTTTGGTCACAAAGCTATAAACTGTTCTTTAAGATTTAGATATGAACAATCAAGATATTCAACGAATAACCATCTTCCACAACAAAGATCGAGACAACCAAGAAACAAACAACCTTAGACTATAAATCATGTGATGGCTAGGAAAAGGACGTAGGTTAAACATAATGATAGTTATGAGCATAACAATCACTATGATCTTCTATTTAGTGCACCAGAATGTTACATCTGTCATAACTATGGACATAAAGGTGCAGATTGTTGCTTAAGGAATTACAAGCCAGATTTGATCCCCACTACTGAAAATGTCAAGGTTTGGAAGAAGAAAGCAAGTGAAAAGTGTGGCCTAGTGTTATCAGCCCAAAGACAAAAGAATCCCTGGTATATTGACTGTGGATGTTCCAAACATACGACTGAAGACAAAAGTAAGTTTCTAACTCTAAGTGAAAGCAAATCAGGGAATGTAACTTTTGGAAATGTTGCGCCAGGAAAAATAAAAGGTAAAGGAATGTTAAGTTTGAGTAATGGAAAAAGGAAAGCTCAAGATGTGTTGTTTGTGTAAGGTATGAAATGTAATCTGCTTAGTGTCAGTCAATTTTGTGACCAAGGATGTGAAGTCGTTTTTACCTCTAAATACTGTAGAATACAATCGGTGAATTTAGGACAGCTAGTTGCAAAAGGGATAAGAACAAAAAACAATGTCAATGTGTTAAAAGAAGAAAAATAAGAATGCCACTCAAGAAAGTGTGATGAAAGTTGGTTATGGCATATGAGACTTGGACATATAAACTTTGACGACTTAATCAAGCTCAAAAATATTGAGGCAGTAAAAGATCTTTTGAGAATATCAAAGACCCAAGATTCTATGTGTAAACCCTGCCAAGTAGGAAAGCTAACCAAGACACAGTTTAAGTCCAAGAGCTCTACTTCAATAGAGAAACCAATCCAACTAGTTCATATGGATTTATGTGGACCATCAAGACAGGAAAACACAGGTAAATAAAACTACTTCATTCTAATTATTGATGATTACTCCAGAATTACTTGGGTTGCCTTTCTCAATGAAAAAGATGAAGCATTTGAGAAGTTTAAAAAATTTAAGGCTTTAACTGAGAATCAAATAGGCAAGAGGTTAAAGGCAGTAAGATCAGACAGAGGAGGAGAATCTATGTGAATTGATTTCAAGGAATTCTGTGATAAGCTTGGGATCAAGAGACAATACACAATCCCAAGAACTCCACAACAAAATGGAGTAGTTGAGAGGCAAAACAGAACAGTGCGACAAATGGCTAGGTCAATGATGAATGAGAATAACATTGGTCAAACCTACTAGGTAGAAGCAATACACACAACAATCCATGTTCTTAACAAATCCCACCTCAGACCACAAAGTGACAAGACACCTTTTGATCTATGGTATGGGAGACTTGCTTCAATCAAACACTTCAAAGTCTTTGGGAGTAAATGTTACATAAAGAATAATGATGAGAACCTTGGAAAATATGATTATAGGGATGATGAAGGTATCTTCTTAGGGTATGCTACAAACAATAAAGGATACAAATGCTGTAATAAGAGGCTACATAAAATGGTTGATTGTATTGACATAAAAGTTGATGAAGGAATCCTAGCAAGAGAGGTGTACAATAGTGAGTCTTCTACAGTGGACACAACTAAAGATGAATATGAACAGCTTCAAGAATTAGAAAACGAAGACTCCAAATCAGATGAAGACACAGATACTTAGACAGTCTCAAATCAATAAACAACTTCAAATTCCTCCGCCTGAATCACTCAAAAGAATCATCTTGCAAGTCAGATAATTGGTGAAAAAGACAAAGTTGTACAAACCAAGAGAAAGATAATAAAAAAAACTGAACAATCACATATAGCTTTCATATCCATGCTGGAACCCAAGAATTTTAATGAAGCTAGCAAAGATGACCATTGGTTTAAGGAAATGAATGATGAACTTGATCAGATTGAGAAAAACAATACGTGGGCAATGGTTCATAGACCTGAAGGTAAAAATATCATTGGTTCCAAATGGATCTTTAAGAATAAGTTGAATGAGCAGGGACAAGTTGTCAGGAACAAAGCAAGATTGGTCTGTAAAGGCTATGCTCAAATAGAATGACTAGATTTTGATGAAACATTTGCACCCATAGAAAGATTAGAAGCTATAAGAATATTTCTTGCCTATGCTTGTCATAAAAGGCTTAAAGTCTATCAAATGGATGTCAAGTCATCTTTTATAAATGGATATTTAAATGAAGAAGTCTATATGGAACAGCCATAAGGTTTCAAAATGTCCGATAACCTTGACTTAGTATGCAAGATGAAGAAATATTTATATGGGTTAAAATAATCCCCTCGTGCCTGGTATCACAGGCTGGATACGTATCTCAAAGACAAAGGGTTCAAGAGAGGTACAATTGACAACAATCTTGAAACCATGTGTCTTTTGAACTCTATATCTTCAAGATATCTACATCTTTCCTGCATAGGCTCTATGCATGCTTTATATATCTACTTTATAAAATTAAATATTTCCTAGGTTTAATATATCTTGTCCAGGAAACCTATAATTTGATAAATTTCAATGTCTTCTGTCCAGGAGCCCTTCTTTTAAAGAAAACTAATTCAAAAATGCTAATGTGTACACCATAGTTCGATACAACCTATCCACAAAGTCACATCCATAAAACTGGCTAAGTGTGGAACTAAACTGCAGTTGGTCGGAATGATCATGGAACTCTCTGTGTTATTTGCACAACACAGAACAAAAAAAGCCTAATTTTCATCCCGCCACACTGAGAACCTGCGATCATTAACTTATCCTGTCCAGGAAACCTATAATTTCATAAATCACATTCTCTTCTCTTCAAGAGGCCTTTTAAAGAAAACTATTTCGAGAAAGCTAATGTATACATCAAACAAGACTTGTCATAGTTCGATAGAAGCTATTCGTGAAGCCACGTCCATAAAACTGGCCAAGTATGCAACCGAACGACGGTTGCTCGGAATGACTATAGAAATGAAAGAAACTATATTCAAATGTAGTTTACAATAGGAAAGTAAAAGGAAGAGAACAACTATATCTCCCACACATCAAAAAACAATCTCATAACTACGAAACATAGTAACACAAAATCCATGGAAAAAGAATCGACAGCTATGAAATATATTTTGAGGCCAACAAACTCTATTTCAATGCATAACAGATGAAATTTACATCACCTATAGTTCTTTAGTTTGCTATTTTATCTTAATAATCCCAATTTCATAAATTGCATTCTCTTTTGTCCAGGAGGGCTTCTTTTAAAGAAAACTAATTTGGGAAAGATAATGTATACACCGAAAATGACTTGCTATAGTTCGATAGAACTTATTCGCAAAGACACATCCATAAAACTAGCTAAGTATGAAACTGAATGGTCATTGCTCGGAATGACCAGAGAAACAAGATAAACTAGAGTCAAACATAGTTTACAATAGGAAATTAAAAGGGAGAGAACATTTATATCTCCCACACAACAAAAGGAAATCTCATAACTATGAAACCATAGTAGCACAAAATCCATGGAAAAAGCATCGACAACTATGTAATATATTTTGAGGCTGACAAAGTCTTCTTCAACGCGTAACAGATGAAATTTGCATATCCTACAATTATTTAGTCTATTGTTTTATCTTAATAAGTCTGATTTGACTTATGTTGTCCAAGAAACCTATAATTTCATAAATTGCATTCTCTTCTATACAGGAGGCCTTCTTTTAAAGAAAACTAATTCCCGAAAGCTAATGTATACACTGAACATGGCCTGTCATAGTTCTATAGAGCCTATTTGTGAAGTTGCATCGATAAAACTAGCTAAGTATGAAATCGAGTGGCGGTCGTTCGGAATGACCACAAAAACACAATAAACTAGAGTCAAACGCAGTTTACAACATGAAAGTAAAAGGGAGAGAACATCTATATCTCCCACACAGCAAAAGGGATTCTCATAGCTATGAAACCATAGTAACACAGAATCCATGGAAAAAGCATCGACAGCTATGAAATATATTTTGGGGCTGACAAATTGTTAGGGTCCTAACCTGCACATAGGTAGATTAATATATTCAGATGTAATAAAGTCAATATTAATAAGGCCTTTCAATAAAATAGAATAAGGCAGATGTAAGAAGACCTAATAGAAGATTTTGCTTCTAGAAGGATCTTCCTCTAGATGCTTCTCTTGATAGACATATTTAGTATAAATAAGGGTTGAGGGTATGAAAACCCTAGCTTGAAGATTATTGTAATAGTGCGCTGCACGATTGGAGGTTGCCCCCTCAAAGAGGCATGTGAACATTGCTTTCTGAATCAAAGTGTTATTTCTGTTATTGTTCTTATATCATTTCTATGTTACTGTGGAGATTATGTTGGATATCTTACTGTTATTCGACCATTTCTATCATTTTATTTATGTTCTGCATATTTATTATATCTGGTATCTTGCAAGTGGTATCAGAGCACTTTCCTTGGCAGAAATTGTGGGAATTTTTTTTTCAGGGTAGAGAGGTATTCCGATGTCTTTAAACCACAGAGATCTATCGTTACGTGCATAAACCCGCAGTTGAGGGATTCATACACACATGAAATACAAGTGGTTCTTAAGCGCACATCTGTTGGCCACCCTTGTAACCTCTGTTGGTACCCCTTCGAGTGGTAGCGCATCAGACAACACATGTGTATGGATCAGCCTAGATTTCCTGAAGCCCTCTTTAGATAAACCTATTGGCCATCAGACTACTATAGTGTCACCAAGAACAACACTTGGGAAGATAGTCTCTAGTACCTGGGTAGTCAGGTAGTATAGCTAAGGGTACGGTCTATCCTCCTTAGTTAGTTCCCTGAGATATTGGGCCTAGTACTACTATTGGACCCCACACATATATAAAAGAGCTATAGCATAGGGAAGGACCTTGTCTGTAGATCCCTTGAATACCTAACCCTTGGGGGACAGAAACATTAACAAATTAAAAACAGACCAGATCTATTGTCGCACAACTGTGTTCAGGTTGCAAAGTAAATACACATCTCTTTATGGTTAATCATTTGGGGATTTCATCACTACAGTATTCTTCAGACCAGAGTACAACTCCGCAGGTGTAAAAAAAAAATGTCTGGAAATTTTTTCACCATTATTTGAGACCTATTCCATTGGATTCATCTCTCCACCCTTATCACATTCATCCATATCATTTTTTGACAAACTTTTTGACCTCACCCACCCCTTTTCAGTTCACCCATCCTCATGGCCCATACCCGTAGCCAAGACCTTGAAGCTCTCTTCAACACCAAGCAATCTGGTTTCTTAAAAACCCAAAAAGAAGTGAAATAACTCAGTGCTACTGTTGCCTCCATTGATTCGTCCATCAATGCTACCATAAATACAACCATGCAGTCCTCAATGGAGGAAGTCAAATAAGAACTGACCACACAACTTGAATCTATATTTGCATCACTCTGCACTAAACTGAAGATCCCTACAGATGACCATTTCTCTGAAGCACCTCCAAAGAATGAAGGAGAAACTTCCTCCCATTTCCATACCTTTTGGTCCCATGACTTTCAACGTGACATATGCCTTCCGTGGGTGGATGTGACCAAATTTGATGGCTCAGACCCCATTGGTTGGGTAACCCAAGTGGAAGATTATTTCTCTTTATATGGAATTACAGATGACTTGTCCAAACTCCGATATGGTGTTCTCCATCTATATAAAGAACATTGGCAATGGTGGCAATGGAGAAAAACTCCCCGTCAAGGGTATATTGCTTAGACCCAATTTGTGACTGAGCTTTATGAACGCTTTGACATGGACAACAACCATTTGGGATGTTTGAAAAAATTGAAACAATCTGGAACAATAGAAGACTTCATAGCTGCCTTTGAATGCTTGGGTTTTCGAACAGAGGGCATGACTGATGCTTTCTTTCTAGAGTGTTTTATTAGTGGCCTCAAGGAGGATATTTGGGCCCATGTCCTCATGGCTCAACCCTTGACTTGGGTGGAGGATACTAAAAGAGGTAAAGAAGCACAATAGGTTGTATCATCTCAAAACTGAAAACCCTCCTTTATCCCTCTCCCTAAACCCATCACTCCCACTACTCCTTCCGCCCCATTAAAAATCCAAAAATTGACTAGGGATGAAATGGTTGAATGCCAACTCAAAGGCCTTTGTTATAATTGTGATGACAAATATTTCTCGGGCCACACGTGTAAGGAACAAAATATTTTTATGGCCATCTCTGAGGACATTTCAGAAGAGGACGTTGAAACTCCCCTTGTGTTTGCATCACCTAAAATCACTAATATAACCCCTCCCTCAGACCCTGCCGAAGTAGAACCCATCATTTCCCTCAATGCTCTCACTAGCTTTTCTACTCTCCAAACCCTCAAGTTAATTGGTTACATCAAGCATCGGATGGTCATCATTCTGGTTGATAGTGGAAGCACCCATAATTTTATTCATTCTCACATTGCCAAAGAAACTCATTGCTATATCCATGTTGTCAACACTTTCCAAATCATGATTGCCAATGGTGGTTCCATGAAATGTGGAGGGTGCTGTGAAAATGTGCATCTCCAAATCGGTGAGTACCACCTAAAATCCCATATGTTTGTTATCAACATGGGTGGTTGTGACATTGTGTTGGGTTCAGACTGGCTAATAACTTTGGGTCCCATTCTCATAGATTTTAAGGCATTAACCATGCAATTTGACCAGGAAGGCCACCGATATAAATTTCAAGGAATCATTGCTGGTTCACCTGAGGTCATTAGTTCCCATCACATGGAAAAGCTGCTAAAAAAAGGTCATTCTAGTGTCATTTCCCAACTCCATGCCATTCAAGAAACGAAAACACCCCCGGTGCCGCATGACCTCCAAGCTCTCCTTTCTAAACATCAACTGGTATTTTCCATTCCCCAAGGCCTCCCTCCTTCCCGCGGTGCTCATGATCATTCCATTCCCCTTGTACTCAAAATCCTTCCTCCCAATATCCATCCATATCGCCACCCCTTCTCCCAAAAAAATGAAATTGAGAAAATGGTCCAGGAACTCCTTAATGCAGGTGTTATCCGCCCTAGTATGAGCCCTCAATCTTCTCCTATAGTCATGGTCCTGAAGAAAGAAGGTTCTTGGAGAATGTGTCTTGACTTCTGTGCCCTCAACAAACTGGCCATTAAAGACAAATTTCCCATTCCTGTCATCGATGACCTCCTAGATGAATTGAGTGACGCCCAATTCTTTACTAAACTTGATCTTCGCTCGGGCTATCACTAGATACGTATGAAAAAGGCATACATTCCCAAGATGAACTTTCACACTCATGAAGGCCACTATGAGTTTTTGGCCATGCCCTTTGGCTTGTGTAATTCCCCCTCCACCTTCGAAAGCTTTATGAATCATGTCTTCCATCCCTTTCTCCATCATTTTGTCTTAGTTTTCTTTGATGATATCCTCATCTATAGGAAAACCTAGATCGACCATGTTACTCATGTGGATCAAGTTCTCCATGTCCTCTCCCAGCACCAACTTTTCCTGAAACAATCTAAATGTTCTTTTGGTGCCTTAGAAGTAGAATAATTGGGTCATCTGGTTGGCAAGGATGGTGTCAGGGTGGATCCGAAAAAGATTGAAGCTATGCAAGATTGGCTACACCCAAAGACTCTCAAAAGATTAAGTGGATTTCTGGGCTTAATAGGGTATTATCGCAAGTTTGTTAAGAACTATAGAAAGATTGCAACACCTCTCACTACTCTCCTAAAAAAGAACTCTTTCACTTGGACTTGAGCCATTGCTCAAGCTTTTCAAACCTTGAAGATGGCCATATGCACTACTCTGGTTCTGGCCCTTACTGATTTCACAAAGAACTTTGTGTTGGAATGTGATGCCTCAGGGAAAGGAATGGATGTTGTCCTTATCCAAGAGGGTTGACCTTTGGCCTTCACCAGCAAGAAACTGTCTGAAAGGAATCTGGGCAAACCCATTTATGAAAAGAAAATTTTGGGTATTTTGCATGTCGTTGAGCTGTGGCGCCCCTGTCTCTTGGGGAAACGATTCCAAATCAAGACTGACCATCAAAGCCTCAAGTACTTTCTGAAACAATGCATTTGCTCCCAGGAGAAACAAAAATGGGTGACTAAGCTCTTTGGTTATGATTATGAGATCATTTACAAGAAGGGAAAAGACTATGTAGTGGCAGATGTAGTGTCCTGAAAATATGAAGAAGAAGGATTCATTTTTCCTCTTTCCTTCATTGTACCCGATTGGCTCCAAGCTGTGTGCCAGGAATGGCTTCAAGATCCCAAAAGTTTTCATCTGATCCAACAATTGCAGACCCAGGCTACGACTCCCCCAGGGTACTCTTGGCTCCAGGATGAGCTTCGATACAAAGGTTGTTTGTATTTAAGTAAACAATCAAAGATTAAATCCATGACATTTTCTAAGCTCCATGCTACACCCACAATGGGGCACTCAGGGTTCACCAAAACATATGATATGCCAAATATTCTTTTTTCTGGGATGGTATGAAACATGACATCCGTAATTTTGTACCTGAATGTGAGGTGTGTCAATGCAAGAAGGGAGAAACAATGAAATGTCTAGGAACACTACAACCTCTTCCAATTCCACCGGCTATTTGGAAGGATATATCAATGGAATTTATTACCAACTTACCCAAATTAGGAAATAAATCAGTCATAATGGTGGTTGTGGATCGCCTTTCCATGTATTTTCATTTATACGCTCTTCAACACCCATTTACTGCATCCACAATGGCTCAACTTTTCATGGACCAGGTATTCAAGCTTCATGGAATGCCACACTCTATTGTTTCTGATCATGACCCAACTTTCACGAGAAATTTTTGGCAAGAACTATTTAAGCTCCAGGGCACCTAATTGCATCACAGCACAACTTATCATCCCCAGACTGATGGTCAAACAGAAGCTGTCAACAAGTGTTTGGAAACACATCTAAGGTGTTTTGCTTCTGAAAAACAACATCAGTGGGCTCAATGGCTACCCCTAGCCAAATGGTGGTACAACACTTCCCACCATACAACTACTCGCATGACTCCTTTTGAAGTGGTATATGGACAGAATCCACCTTCAGTTCTCTCATACTTACCGGGTACCTCGAAGGTCCAGGCGGTTGACCAAACACTTACACTTCAAGAGTATATTCTTTGTACCCTTAAAGAGAACTTGGTCATGGCACAAAATCGCATGAAGAAACAAGTAGATCAAGGTCACTTTGAACGTCAATTTGCAGAAGCGGATCAGGTGTTTCTGCGACTGCAACCATACAAGAAAAATTCCCTCAAGGCCGAGTATTGTCAAAAGATAGCGTCCAAATTTTATGGTCCTGATATAGTTCTCAAGCATGTGGGACAAGTCACATATCAGTTATCTCTGCCTAGTTAGTCAAATCTACATCCAATTTTCCATGTTTCATGCTTAAAGAAGGTGATTGGAACTAGGTGCCAAATTCAAACCAACCTTCCCGAGTTAGCTGAAGAAGGATCCATTTGGCTATAGCTAGAAGTAGTTTTGGACCAGTGTGAGCATCGCCTGTATCAAAGAACCATCAAGGAAGTGCTAGTCTAGTGGAAAGATACAAATCCAATAGATGCCACTTGGGAACCAACTACCATTCTGCAGCAGTTTCCTCATCTCAAGCCTTGAGGACAAGGTTGTTTTTCAGGGGGAGGACATGTTAGGGTCTTAACCCACACATAGGTAGATTAATATATTCAGATGTAATAAAGGTCGATATTAATAAGGCCTTTCAATAAAATAGAATAAGGCAGATGTAAGAAGACCTAATAGAAGATTTCACTTCTAGAAGGATGTTCCTCTAGATGCTTCTCTTGATAGACATATTTAGTATAAATAAGGGTCGAGGGTATGAAAACCCTATCTTGGAGATTATTGTAACAGAGCACTGCTCGATTGGAGGTTGCCCCCTCGAAGAGGCCTGTGAACATTTCTTTCTGAATCAAGGTGTTATTTCTGTTGTTGTTCTTATATCATTTATGTGTTATTGTGGAGATTATGTTGGATATATTACTGTTATTCTGCCATTTCTATCATTTTATTTCTGTTCTGAATATTTATTATATCTGGTGTCTTCCACAAACTCTGGTTCAACGTGTAACAAATGCAATTTACATCGCCTACAATTATTTTTTTATTTTATTTTATCTTAATAGTATTCTATGAAAATTGCAGTGCCAAAAAAATGCAACCATATATCTAACAGCAAATGCAGCATACCAACATTGCAAACCTTGGGCAAACAAGAACAAGAACCAAATAAGAACCCAGCCAAGAAGAACCAAAAGGCCCAAGTGCAGTTGCAGGACCAGAAGCCTACAAATTCGAATCAAGGAACAACAAACATCATACAGTGAAGAAAGAAGCAAGAAACAACCACTCCCCTAGGACCGATGTTGTTGCAGTCACGATTGTAGAAAACCAAACGTGCAAATTGAAACAACATGAACAGGCAAGAAACAACAATGACAACATGCAAATAACAAATCAGTGGCATGCAAAAAATAAGCATGGACCACTGAACCAACAATGCCACTGGAGCATATAAATTTTAAAAATGGAAGAAAATGTGTGACATCCCCAAAAATAAAATATTTTTGAAATTTAAAATTTCTGGAAATTTATTACATTTTTAGTAAATTCGAATTTGGAATTTTTTTGCCATTTATGGCAATTTTGAATTTCGAATTTGGTAATTGTAATTAATTATTTTGATTGTTGGGTAGAGATATGATTTGACCCAACTAGATATTTGACTATGACACTTGTATGGAAACATAATATTTTATATTGATTGCAGGAGAACAAATGGAACAACCATGTTAAATTTAGCTGACCATAAATCCATGAGTGGGGAACATGTTGGAACTACCTATGGGTTGATTATTACAAGTGGAAAATTGGTGATTTGGCCATTGGCATCCCCTAAGAATTAGAGATTTAGAAAGCTGTGAAAATTACCAAGGGAGGGAAAAGACCTAGGCAAATGATAAATAGCATATGAGAGGAGGTAGGACACTGCCAAGTATGTTGAGAAAGGAGACTTTTGATTTACTTGTTGTTATGAACACTACTTGAGTGGGAGGCAAGGGAAAAACTACTGGAGCTGTAGGACATATATGAAGAGAATATTTTCCATCTTCACCTTCATGGATTCATGGTTAAGCTAGGGGGTGAATCGAGCAAGTAGTTTGGATTCCCTGTCCTACTATTGGGAGGAACATGGTTTCTCCCTTTGTCTTTCAGCATATTATTTCAGGTATGTTATTTTTGTCCCTTCTCTGGTTGAATGTTAAATGGTTACATACTTGATAGAATGTATCTGTTAAAAATAATATTAAGGACGAAAGATCGAATGCATCCTATTGCAAACTTAGGAATTGCTAGAATGTCTCTCTACTAGTTCAGAATGGATTATCTTTGTTGCATTTCATTACTGTTATGAATACTAGTTACTGAAAGTATGCTATTTGGGAGGATATGACTAGTCAATTCTTAAAGAAGATCTGTGTTGTGGTTTGGATTACTACTGTAGTAAGATAAAGCGTCGTAGTTGAAAACTCCACAAGTAAATTGTGATGTAGATTTGATTTTACCTACATATTGAATGCAAATGGAAAACTACATAGTGTATATATATATATATGTATGTATGGACATTTTTTATATATAAAGGCACACACCGTAGTAGAGTAATTAACTAAGATTTCTTCCATGTACCAGTTGAACAGTCATGAATTTGTTTTAGGAGATAGCCCTAATTACAAGTGTCTAAGATATACATATGTATATTCAAAGTATGGAAGCGACGTTGTGAATACCAAGAATTATTATAGACCATCTACAGGATTTACACATCTTTATATCAACCGGTGTTTAATGAAAAGTTATAGGTTGAAATGTTGGAAAATTATTGGAGTGAATCGAATTAACACAATTTAATTACCAGAACTAATCACAAGAGGTGCAAAGGCCCAAGGAAGAAGGGACATCCCGAAACTTAAAAGATACCCCTGAGTAAATTCCTAACTATGTAAATAACAACACAATCACCTAAAAGTTCAAAAGGAAAGTCTTTAACAAAAGTACAGTAAGTACAAATTGAATTCATATACCATCATGTGATCTAGAGTCAACTATAAACAAGATACACATATAGCTGGCAATAGCCAAGTATTTTTTCCTTTTTCAAAATCCTTGCGAGGAAGTAGTGAATATGAAACTAGTATATTAAACCAATAAAATATCCAGTATTCCATTACAAGTAGGAAGAAGGCAAACCCTGTAATTTGTTTAAAAATAATATTACATATCTCTTTTGGAATTGAAACAAATGAAGATCCCATACAGTGTTTTACTTCCAACGATAGAATTTTCCATGACAAAATGGGTTACCCTTAATAATGGTACGAAAACCACGACTTAATATCCATTTCAGAGATTTGGATACCAAGAGTTGGAGGTGTCAAGGACACTCACGACAAGAATGATAAAATCATGAAATGAAAAACCAGGACTTAATCACCATTTCAGAGTTTCGGATACCAGGAGTTGGAGGGGACAAGGAAACTCATGAAAAGAATGATGAAATCGTGAAATGAAAAAGATTATAGCATGTTAAAGACTCCATTTTTAGAGTTTCGTAGACTGGGAAATCAAAGATGAAAGGAAATTTAACCTTTGAAGTAGCAAACCTTGAAATCCCGAAACAGTCACATCAACAAACCACGTCAGCTAAGGACACATGGCGCAATCAGGCAATGAAAAGTGTCAATATGATTCAACATTTCAGACACATGTAAGTCACGAATCAGAGTGACATGTGGCATCTATTTGACACGTGTCAATCCACGTGTGACATCAATTGGTTTACGTCACATTGAAACTTTCTATTTTGGGGTTTTACATAGCAAGCAAAAACTCAACCATCATGAAGTCTCGAACTCCGAAATTCTGAAAGGGACTATTGTGAGTCTTGAAAACCCGAAAGGAAAAACTTTGAAATCTCATCAACCGTCTATCTCAGTGGGTTATGTGAACCATTTGATCACTTCCGAGATTTTTTGATCATGAATTTTATAATGTTGGAGTCACGATGACTCGAAGGGAAAAATGTCAAAATCTCATTAGTCATTCGATTAAGAAAAGAAGGTATCAAATTATGGAGTTTTGTGAACCATTGATCTTTCTCCATTTTGGGGATTACAACTTGCGAAAATGCTGAAATGCTGAAATGTGAAAGGCATTTTGATTAGGCCCATGGTCACAGCTAGTGAGCATATGGAATAAGCACGAGACCCAGTACTTGTGATCCAATGGTACAGGTGAATTTGAATATGATCAGAGGATTATGAAATATTCGTACTCTGAGTTTAACCAGAAGGCCTTACCTAACCACTATCCTTTATCCGAATATTTAAAAAAAAAAAACTATAGGGGTTTGTTTATATTTAAACTTTTTGCAGATGAGTATAGACTAATACTCTACTTTTACCTAAGTCCATTTGGTCATTTTGATCAGGTGATTATATGTATGGACTAATGTATGAAGCCTAGGCCATGAACCCCCAAAGTCATTTGTGTTGTTAAGACTATGGTAATGTTTATAGGTACAAATAGATAGGAAAGTAATTATAATTACAGAAATTGAAATAAACATTGAAATGCGGAGTAAACACTTATCGTCGATCATAAAAATTTAAGTTGAATGGTAATGAAAGTCAACGACAGTAAGGACTCTTGCAAACTTTTAGACTCAAGTTTTATAACAGAAAGCTTACTTGCTTGAATCTTGAACTATCCAAGGATATTTATACAAACAATTTTTTTTTTCAGACAATTTTTTTGAGTTATATTACATATGGTATTAGAGCAAAAGATACAACACTAGGATTGAACAGGGCCACATTAGTTGCTTAGTATTTATTCTGATTTATGTAAAACTAATAAATCTTATGGTTACAAATAGAAATCCCTTTCTATTTTTTTAAATTATGGTAGCTCAGGAGGGTGGAGAAATCAAGATGGAAGGAAATCCATAGCAAGGACCTCCTGGAGATCCAAGACATAACAGTGATGGAAGCTCACACATAGAGGTGTTGGAAACAATGAGGAATCTTATTGTTGAACTGTAGGTTTTCAAGGACGACAATGAAAATTTGAAGAAAGCACAGCAGGAACAACAAGAGATAAATGAAGTCCTGCTGCATAGTATAGTAACCAAGGAAATCCAAAAAGATGATAACCATGGCAAAGAAGTTAGCAAAAAGGCCTCCAAGAATTTTGGACCAGAAACAAAAAAAGGAGACAGTTCATCTGAAGACAAAGGACACCTTCAGCTGAAGACAAAACTATACCAGAAAGAAAAAGAAAACAAGTAGACCACCTTGAAGGAGAATTTAAAAATATTAAACCAGCTACCTTTTTGGAGAATCCAAGACAAGAGAAGAAGTTGAGGCATGGTTGTTGGACATCAAAAAATACTTCCAGATCTAGAACTATTCCAGCAACATGAAGGTCAGAATGGCCATCTACAATCTAAAGGGGAAGGCTAGCATTTGGTGGTAGGACCTAAAATAGGCCAAGGGCCTAAAGGAGAAATAGTTGGAATGGTCTGACTTTAAGATGTATTTCAAGAAACAATACCCTTCTGAAAGTATTATGAAAGGAAGACAAAAGAATTTTATGAGTTATGACTCAGGCAGATGACGACGAAGGACCTTATAAATAAATTTCTGGAACTACTAAGGTTTTTACCATACATCAGTGAGGATAAGGTAAAAATCCAACGATTCTTAAGCTATTTACCACAGTCCTACTAGGATAGAATTGTGTTTGACAACCCCAAATCCTTGAGTGAGGTATTCAGGAAAGCACAAATGTGCTATGACCAGTATAAACAATGGGCAGAGTTTCCCAAGACCTGGAAGGGTAAAAAGCAAGATCAAATGAACCGGTGGAAGAAAGGATACCAACGAGCTCCTTATTGGAATGCAACAAAAAGTTTACCAAGGAAGGAGTTTCACTCCAATCATTCAAATATGCAAGGTAGTGGTAAACTGGTAAACCTAGGAATGAAGAAGTTTGGGGACAACTCCCCTCAGCCATTAAAGTGTTGGGAGTGTGGAGAGCCTCATCTAAGGAGGAACTGTCCACATTTAACTTCAACAAATAGAACTGTTGTTCATAATCTGCAGGAAGCCTCGACATTGGGAAACGTGGGAAGAAGCTTGCATCGGATAAATGCAGCCATAGATGGTCAACAAGCTGACCACCAATCCTCGGTGGTAGAAATCGTAGGTAAAATCAATGACACTCAAATTTCTATTTTAATTGACCCTGGAGCTACGTTAAGTTATATTACTCCTAATATAGTAGAGTCGAATAAACTTAAGAAACTGAAGCACGCAAAATCATGGCTGGTACAACTAGCAACAGGTACTAAAAGGAAAGTAGTTGACTTTATTTATGATTTTGAGTTCAACTTTGGTGGTCAAAGGATAAGGACCAATCTGAACATCTTAAGACTAGGATCTTATGATATGATTATCGGGATGGATTGGTTATACAAAGATACTTAGCTATAAAGATGATTTTGTCACTATTAGAACAGCCCAAGGCATACCAAAACCAGTATCAGTCAGACAAGTTTCAGTGATGCAAATCAAGAAATGTATTAGAAAAGGATTTCAAGTTTATGCTATCCAAGTGAGGAATCTATTAGAAAAAGAATATAAGCCAAAGTTAGAAGACTTTGTTGTCCTATATGAATTCAAAGATATGTTTGTGGATGAGATACCATAATTACCCCCTAGAAGGGAAATGGACTTGTCCATAGACCTACTACCCGATTCAGCCCCTATCTCAAAAGCCCTTACCGAATGAGTATACTAGAATTGACAGATTTAAAAGTCCAATTACAGGAATTGTTGGAAAAAGAGTATATCAGACTGAGTGTTTCACCATGGGGAACACCAGTCCTCTTTGTGAAAAAGAAAGACGATACTCTAAGACTATGTATCAATTATAGACAACTGAACAAACTCACTATTAAGAAGAAATACCCCTTAGCAAGGATAAATGATGTGTTCGATCAAGTAGGTGAGGCCAAGATCTTTTCAAAGTTGGATTTACGATCCGGTTATCATCAAGTTAGGATAAAGGATGAGGACATATGCAAAACAACTTTCTGAACAAGATATGGACACTACAAATTCGTAGTCATACCTTTCAAAATCACTAATGCACCAACCACGTTTATGTGCCTGATGAACAGTATTTTCAGTCAATACTTGGACAAGTTCGTGGTAGTATTTATCGATGACATTCTGGTCTATTCAAGAATGGAAGAATAACATAATGAACACTTAAGGATAGTTTTACAAACATTGAGGAAACACAAACTGTACGCCAAATTTGACAAGTGTGACTTTTATCAAAAAGAAATACAATATCCAGGACATGTAATTTTAGCAGAAGGCATTGCCGTAGACCCGGAAAAGACAAAATCCATTATGGAATGGCCAATAACTAAGGATGTAGCGAATACATGATCATTCATGGGAATCATCCGATATTACTGCAGGTTTATAGAAAGGTTTTCCAAGATAGCCTACCCTATCACGTCACTACAAAAGAAAGGAACCAAGTTTAATTGGTCACAAAAGTGTCAAGACAACTTTAACAAGCTGAAAGAATTATTGACAACGACACCCATTTTGAAGGTAGCAGACCTAGATAAAGACTTCATAGTTTTTGTTGATGTAAGTAAAGAGGGACTAGGTGGTGTCCTAACTCGGGAAGGGCACGTGATTTTTTATGAGTCTCAAAAATTAAAAGAACACGAGTGAAATTATGTCACTCATGACTTAGAATTGGAAGCACTAATACATGCCTTAAAAATGTGGCAACACTATATAATGGGCATAAAATTCCTACTATTGACGAATAATAGCGGAGTGAAATATCTGTTTAACCAACCAGATCTCAATGCAAGACAAGCAAGGTGGCTAGCCTTCTTGAGGGAATTCGACTTCGAGGTTAGACATATCAAGGGTAAGGAAAATAAAGTAGTATATGCTTTAAGAAAATCATTCCATGGGTTATTTGAGATAAATATCAGCAGGGTAGAAAGTGATATGGAACAGAGGGTAAGGATTGCAGGTATTAACGACAAAAATTACAATAAGATGATGGAAGAATTACAAAACAATACTACAAACTCAAATAAACCAGATCTAAGTATCGACAAGAAGGGACTATTAAGATTTAAAAATAGACTTTACATACCAGATTCAACAGAGTTAAAATTAACAGTTTTGGACGAAGTGCATAAGAAACCGTATTCTGGCCATTCGGGTTACCAAAAAACAATATGATGCGGATCACCAACCCTCGGGCCAAGATCCACATAGGATCATTCTAATCTCCTTGAGACGAAGCAGCTCCTTTGGTTCCTCGCTGAAACTTTCAACAAATCCAATCCACAGGTCCTTTAGAAACCCCACCTGGATGAACGAGCACTAAGCGCAAGCTTCAACCTCACACAACCACAACTAGGCCTTGGTGCAAGCAGCTTTCTCAGCTCGAAACTTGCAATTTCGTGGATCAAAGACCCTCAAATCCTCTTTTCCAAAATCCCGATACTTGAGATGACGATATGGGTATACCTCCCTTCTCGTTAGGGATTCTACATATAATCGTAGGCTAGGGAAAACTATTGGCACCTATCGTTACTCACAACATCACGGGTTGAAGGGTTTAACCTCTAGCCTTTATTTTACGAAACTCTAATATGTGAAAGTTAGCAATGGGTTGACTCCCCTTTCACACTACTCACAACTTGCAACCTCGCAAGTTGGAGTATCAAGCTCTCGTGCTCTTTTCTTGCGAATCTCCAAAGTTCCATAAGTCAACTGGATGTTGACTCCTTCCAAGGTGGCAAGTGTCCACCTATCACCAACGCGGTCCCCACCTGATGGAGGCACCACGTGTTCACACGAGACCTCACCCTCGACACTTCACAACTTCTACAGTCGAAAGAGATTCCTCCAACCTCTGAACCCCTGAAATGTGATATAGAGAAGGTTATGATCCAATGGTATTTCCGTGACCCGGATCCAACGACTGTCTCTGCTCCTTGCTACTCAGTACTTCATGAAATCAAGAGTTTGGTCTACCCTCTCCAAACTTATGAACCCCGAATACGTGAGACAATCCAACATCGTGGATTGAGATGAGATCAATGGCTCACACTGACCCTCGAATCTTGGGTGATGGGTTTCACCAACCTCTAACCACCCCACAACTCTGCAAGATCCAACGGCTAGTGGCTATTCGACACTTCCTTCAAGAAGTGTCTCCACCATCCATAGAAATCCTCTCCTAGGCTACTTCTACAAGATTAAATCCCTTGCAACTCCATGTAATCATATGGCTCATGACATCTCAACACTTCTTCACAAAGTGTCCCTGCCATCTATTCTACCCTTCTATGTGTCTTCTCAGTGATTAAACCGTTCACACCTTCTCCTAGATATGATGGCTATCAACTCCCTGTGCTCATATATGATTCCCCAGATTTTTTCTTCCCTTGCACTCTTCTGCGTGTGCCTGGATGTGAAACTCGAAAGTCTAGATTGTTTCCTCTAGCACCGATACTATGGTAGCTGTAGCAACCTCCTGAGCTTCTGCTTCTTCCTTTGCCTTGGAATATTTTTGAAGTATCAAAGGTCTCGGCCTTTGCTTCCTCCACTCCATATGAAACCTGTAACCTTAGCCTCATTATGATTTCTTGGGATGGTACTCTTCCTGGGCTTTGGGACTGTGAAACCTCAAAGGGATTCCCTGACTTCTGTAGCTCTTCTCGGTTGTAGCTCTGTGCACAACAGTACTATCTCTTTTGAGCTTCGTTCACTCTGAAACCTAAAGGGTGTCTATATCTCTACAACCCTTGCAGAGTCCCTGCACACAACCGTTCTATCTCTTCTATGCTTCAGTACTTAGAGTAAGTCCTCTCTCGCTCTCTCTCCTTCTCCACTGATGATCCTTCAAATGGTTGTTTGTCTATCAACACTTTACTCAGGTGTTGGCCTAGTGCACTCCTTGCATAGGTATTTATCTTCTTCGAGATTCAAATACTAAAACCCAAATGGTCTCTATCCCTTTCTTTCCTTGAAGGGATATAAGTTCCCTCTTGGAAAATTATGCTCAAGCACTCCTTGCTGAGCCTGCAGGGTGTTTAGTAACCCTATGAAGGTATTCTCCTTTGACACTTCTCCTATTCCAGAACTCAAAAGAGTTTTCTACGTGCACTCTAGCACCTGCTCAAAGCCTCCTGGTAGAGCTTCTATAGAATACCTCAGTAATTTTGTTTCCTCCTAAACTCACAATAGAGTTCTCCTCAATGCATCCTATCCATTTGCTCGATGCCCTCTTATCAGAGCTTCCACAAAACCCCTTAGTAGTTTTGTTTCCTCGGTGCTTTCTTCCACACAGTTCTACCTTCAAGGTGTTCAATAATGTTGAGGCTTCTACTTGTGTCTAAGACTTCTTCTGGTGCGCCCTCTTGGTATATCTTTGTTTGAATCTGCAAAATTCAGAAGTGCATTCCTTGCATTGGCCTTCAAAGACCAAAGTACTCTGTCATGCACTCTTGCATGAAACCACAAAGAACCTAGACCTCGAAATCAATAAACTCATAGATAGGAAATTCCATTTGTCCCTGCAAATGGACATCTACAACATACATCTACAGCATAGCATAAAAGAATAAAGAGATTCATCCATAAACACATAAACACACAAAGATTCTCATGCAGGAAAAACTGCTCTTTTTATTAATATGAATGCTTTATGAGCTTAGACTACAACAGAGTCTTGGCTCTCCTCTCTTCTCTCCACTTCTCTAATGACTCGAATTACTCAAAATAAGATGTTAAAGATCTTTTACATGAGGGGGCTCTTTGAGCTCTTCCCTCCAAGCTACCTACTCTATTCAATTACATTCAATTACATTCAATTCACAATGAATGTCTATCTAGTCTGGATCAGACCTAGATCTCAACCTTACAACCATTTACGGAAACCCTTTTGTCTAAGCCTGCACATGGGCATCGCTTAATGGCTACACACACTTGCCAAACAATTAATTAAATTGATTTCAAATTCAAAAGTTGAAACGACAAGGTTGTGTCTTTTCTTCTTCATTGAATGTGTGTTGTGCTAGCTAGCTGGATAGCACATGAATATCTTGGGAGTGATTCTCCTGCATCATACTCCTCTGCTATGAAAAATTAATGAGCTCCTGCTCATGAGCTCCCCAACGCCGCTGTTGAAATCCTCCTGGATCCCAAACAGTTCTCTGGAGATGTTCATCTACTCCACTGCTCTGTTGTTGTTGTTGCTATTTCTTCTGATGCTCTACTACTACTGTTATCTCTCTTATGCCCAGCCTTTCTCTTCTAGCAGTCTCCTTTGATGACTTTAACATCATCTTCCTGACCTTCTCTATCTCCTCATACAACTAGTCCCATGGCTGGCTCTGTGTATGCAATCTCCTCGGCTGCATTTCTTCTCTACAAATGGGCAGATCATCATGATCTCCCATGTCATCCTCTTAATCCTCCGTGGCACTAAGTGTCCACTCTGCTGCAAAGTTCAGCTTCACAGTCCTATCACTGAGTTGTTGCTTATCTTTTCCCTATGATAGTTTCACTGTCATCTCTCCTACTGGTATATTCCAAGCTTCCTCTAGTCACTTCTTGGGCTAGTATTCTCCCTCTGTCTCCAACTTGATATGTTGGATGTGCATTCCCTCCACCTTCACCCTTCTCTCCAGGGCTTCAATTTCTTCATAGAGACTAGCAAAGCTCATGCTGTCTGCTTCTTCTTCTTCTACTGTTGCAAGCTCTAATGCTACAGTCATCTCTGTTTCATCTTCCTGGCTGAAAAATTTGAGGCATTCCTCAGAATGCTCATTTCCTTCTTTTGCTTGGTAATATTTTGATATCTGGTCCAACTCTTCCTCTTCTTTGACAGTCTCTTCTAGTTATCTTTCTATTGTTGCTACATAAGAAACACAAACTCTCGCCTCAACTGGGCTACCTGGCAAGAATATTTGAATTCCTCCAATGATCAGAATGTCCTTCTGATCCTTCTCCTCTGCCAGTTTTCCTTGCTGATATGAACTCATCTATAATCTCATCTTCTCTCTCTTTCCCTCCTGGAAATATGGGATTTCTCTGCTGCCCCATTGCTAGTCTATGAGATCCTCAGATCTCATCTTATTTCCCACCTAGAAATTTGAATTTCCAGTTCTACCCTCTTGGCAGTCTATGAGATCTTCCAGTGATCTCAGTTCATCCCCATCACTGATATTTCTCCCAACTTCTAGCTCACATACATGAACTATATCCTCCTCATCATTGCTAAGGCTTTCAACATGCCTCAACCATCCTCTTATGAGCCTCCATTGTCTTTTGGCCACCAATTCCTTGACTGGCCATTTTACCTTCGTCTTCATGGGCCATTCATACCCCCAATGTGATATTGCATTCTGATGCATCTACAGTGCAAGTTCCTCCATGCCTGATCTTATATCGGTGAGATCTTTTTCCATCTCATCTTTTCATTTCTATTGATGGATCTTCTTTCCATCGTTTCTATGGCCTTCACTAGCCATTTTCCTGGTTGCTTTCTGCCCTCCTGGCAAACCTAATGCTGTCACTCGGTAACCGTGAGTGCTTCTAGTTTTTCCTGATAATCCTCCTGACTGTCTTTTTGACTGCTACGTACCTATGAGCAATCACCACAGAGTCTCAATACTCTGTCTTCCTCTGATACCAAACTGATGTGTATCAGAGTACTCTTTCTCTTCTCGCTTTCCCTACCTGTAATATACAAATACAGTTAGGCTCTGATACCACTTGATGTGTATTAGAGTACTCTTTTAACTCTAGCTTCCTCTACTTGAAATCTACAGACAAGATTCAGGTTCTAATACCAAAAATGACACAAACCCCCAACCCTCAGGCCGAGATCTCCATAGGATCATTCCAATCTCCTTGAGCCAAAGTGACTCCTTTGGTTTCTCATTGAAACCTTGAATGAATTTGATCCACAGGTCCTTCAGAAACCCTACGTATGTGAAAAAGCACTAAGCGCGATCTTCACCCTCACATGACAACAACTAGGCCTTGGTGCAAGCACCTTTCACAACTCGCAACTTGCGAGTTCATGGATCGAAGACCCTCGACTCCTCTTTTACAAACTCTTGATACCCGAGATGACGATACGAGTATACCTCCCTTCTAGTTAGGGCTTCTACATATAATTGTAGGCTAGGGATAACTGTTATCACCTCTCATTACTCGCGACTTCACAAGTTGAAGAGTTGAACCTCCGGCCCTTCTTTTACGAAACTCCAAGACGTGAAAGTCAGCGATGGGTTGACTCCCCTTTTGCACTACTCGCAACTCACAACCTCGCGAGTTGGAGTGTCGAGCTCTCATGCTCTTTTCTTGCAAATATCCGAAGTTCCATAAGTCAATAGGATGCTGACTCCTTCCCGGGTGATGAGTGTCCACCTATCACCCATGTGGTCCCCACCTAATGGATGCACCATGTGTTTTCCCGAGACCTCGCCCTTGGCACTTCACAACTTCGCCAATCGAAAGTGATTCCTCCAACCTACGAACCATCGACATGTGATATAGAGAAGGTTACGATCCAATGGTCTTTCCATGACCTGGATCCAACGACTGTCTCTGCTCCTCACTACTCGGTACTTCGTAAAATAAAGAGTTTGGTCTGCCCTCTCGAAACTCCCAAACCCCGAATCTATGAGACAATCCAATGATGTGGATTGAGATGAGATCAATGGCTCACATTGACCCTTGAATCTTGGGTGATGGGTTTCACTAGCCTCTAACCACCCTGCAACTCTGAAAGATCCAATGCCTAGTGGATATTTGACAATTCCTTCATGAAGTGTCTCCACCATCCATACAACTCCTCTCCTTGGCTACTTCTACAGGCATAAATCCCTTGCAACTCGATGCGCTCCTATGGATCACAACATCTCGGCACTTCTTCACAAAGTGTCCTTGCCATCCATTCTACTCTCCTATGCAGCTTCTCAGGGATTAAACCCCTCCCACCTTTTCCCAAAACTGACGGCTATCGACTCCCTGCACTCAGATCTAATGCCCTAGATCTGTTATTCCCTTTCACTCTTCTACATGTGTCTGGACATGAAACTCAACGGTCCATATTGTTTCCTCCAACACTGATCCTATGGTAGCTATAGCTCCCTCCTGAGCTTCCGCTTCTTCCTTAACCTTGGAATATTTATGAAGTATCATAGGTCTCGGCCTTTGCTTCCTCTGCTCCCTACAAACCCTGTAAACTTAGCCTCGTTTTTCTTTCTTGGGATGCTCCTCTTCCTAAGCTTCGAGAATATGAAACCTCAAAGGGATTCCCCAACTTTTGTAGCTCTTCTCGGTTATAGCTCTATGCAATCCAAAACTGTCTTTCCTAAGATTCGTTCACTCCAAAACCTCAAGCATTTCTCGACCTCTGCAACCCTTGCAGAGTCCCTTCACACAACTGTACTATCTCTTCTAAGATTCAAGACTTAGAGTAAGTCCTCTCTCGCTCTCTCTCCAGCTCCGATGGCAAGCCTTCAGATGGTTGTTTGTCTATCAAAACTTTACTTAGTTGTTGGCCTAGTGCACTCCTTGCATAGGTCTTTATCTTCTTGGAGCTTCAACTACTCAGACCCCAATGGTCTCTGTCCCTTTCTTTCCTTGAATGGATATAAGTACCCTCTTGGCAACTTATGTTCAAGCACTCCTTGTTGAGCCTGCAGGGTGTTCAGTAACCCTATGAAGGTCTTCTCCTGTGACACTTCTCCTATTCCAGAACTCAAAAGATTTCTCCCCATGCACTCTAACACCTGCTCAATGCCTCCTGGAAGAGCTTCTAGAGAATCCATTGGTAATTATGATTTCCTCTTGAACTCAGAATAGAGTTCTCCTCAATGCATCCTGTGCATTTGCTCGATGCCCTCTTGGCAGAGCTTCCACAGAACCCCTCAGTAGTTCTATCTCTTCTGTGCTTTCTTATGCACGGTTCTACCTTCAAGGTGTTCAACAACCTTGAGGCTTATCCTTGAGTCTAATACTTCTTCTAGTGCACCCTCTTGGCACATGTTTGTATGAATCTAAAGAATTCAGAAGTGCATTCCTTCCACTAGCCTTCAAAGACATCAATACTCCTTCACTCACTCTAGCATGAAACCACAAAGAACCCAGACCTAGAAATCAATAAAATCATAGATAGGAAACTCTATTTGTCCCTGCAAATGGACATCTACAACATACATCTACAGCATAGCATAAAAGCATAAAGACATTCATCCATAAACACATAAGCACACAAAGATTCTCATGTAGGAAAAACTGCTCTTTTTATTAATATGAATGCTTGTGCAAAGGTTATGAGCTCGGACTACAAAAGAGTATTCTCTCTCCTCTCTTGCCTCCACTTCTCTATCGACTAGACTTACTCAAAATAAGATGATAAAGATCTTTTATATGAGGGGGATCTTTGAGCTCTTCCCTCCAAGCTACCTACTCTATTCAATTACATTGAATTACATTCAATTTACAATGAATGGTTGTCTAGTCCCAATTGGATCTAGATCTCAGCCTTACAACCATTTAAGGCAACCCTTTTGTCTAAGCCTATGCATGGGCATAGATTTATGGCTCCACGGCCTTACAAAACAATTAATTACATTGATTTTAAATTTAAAATTTGAAATGAGAGGGTTGCACCTCTCCTTCTTCATTGAATGCACATTGTGCTAGCTGGCTGGCTTGGGAGTGATGCTCCTGCATCACAATAACAACACTTAGAAAACTATTTTACTGGCCTAATATGAAGGGAGAAACAAGAGAGTGCTTGGCTAGGTGCCAATATTGTCAGCAGGTTAAGGCTGAGCACCAACATCCAACCGACCTATTACAACCATTACTAGTACCAGAATGGAAATAGGAGACCATATCACTAGACTTTATAATAGGTTTTCCTAAAACTTAGAAATATAATGATTCTATCATGGTTGTAATCGATAAACTCAGTAAGACTACACACTTTATTCCTTTAAAGTCTAGTTTTAAAGCTATAAACATTGCTGAAATATTCATGAAAGAAATTTTTAGACTGCATGGTATTCCTAAAATGGTGATTTTAGATAGAGACGTAAAATTTACATCCACTTTTTGGAAGGAATTTTTGCAAGGCTAAACACTAACTTGAATTTCAGTACAAGCTATCATCCACAAACAGATGGATAGACCAAAAGGACAAACCAAATCATAGAGGATATGCTTCGCATGTACGTAAGAACAAAACCAAATAAGTGGAAAGACTACCTGCACTTGATAGAATTTGCATATAACAATGGGTACCAAACTTAGGCTAAGTTGAGCCCTTTCAAAATACTGTATGGCATAAAGTGTATGAATCTAATTAGCTGGGATAACCTGGTTGACAAACTCATGGTTGGACCAGAGATGCTCCAAGAAATGGAGAACGTGGTAAGAAAGGTATGACATAACTTGAAAGAAGCATAGGATAGACAAAAGAGCTATTTAGATCAAAAAAGAAGACACTTGGAATTTCAAGTAGGAGACCATGTTTATTGAAGGTCAAAGCCCGAAAGAGCTCGTTGAAGTTAGGGAATTGTGCCAAGCTAGAACCTAGGTTTTGTGGGCCCTTTGAGATACTAGCTCGAATTGGACCCCTAGCATATAAACTTGCACTTCCAAATGATCTAAGAATTCATAATGTATTTCATGTTTCATTGCCGAAAAAGTATATTCATGACCCTACTCATAGGATTGATTGGAACTTGGTGCAGGTGGAACCCCTGCACATTCTAGACCAGAGAGAAATGACACTTTAGAATAGAAGCGTCACTCAAGTAAAGGTGCAATGGAAGCACTTTAGTCCTAAGGAAGCCACTTGGGAGTTGGAGGGAGATTTGAGGAAATCTCATCCAATCCTATTCCAGGAAAGGAAAAAACACTGAGGATAGTGTTTGAATGAAGGAGGAAAGGATGTGACATCCCCAAAAATAAAATATTTTTGAAATTTAAAATTGTTGGAAATTTATTATGTTTTTAGAAAATTCAAATTTGGAAAATTTTTGCCATTTATGGAAATTCCAAATTTTGAATTTGGTAATTGTAATTAATTATTTTGATTGTTGGGAAGAGACCTGATTTGACCCAACTAACTATTTGACTATGACACTTGTATGGAAACCAAATATGTTATATTGATTACAGGAGGACAAATGGAACAACCATGTTAAATTTAGCTGACCATGACTCCATGAGTGGTGAACATATTGGAACTACCCCTAGGTTGATTATTACAAGTGGAAAATTAGTGATTTGGCCATTGGTAGCCCCTAAGAATCAGAGATTTAGAAAGTTGCGAAAATTCCCAAGGGAGGGTAAAGACCTAGGCAAATGATAAATATCATATGAGAGGAGCCAGGACGCTACCAAGTATGCTGGGAAAGGAGACTTATGATTTACTTATTGTTATGAACACTGCTTGAGTGTGAGGAAAGGGAAAAATTGTTGGAGTTGTGGGACATATATGAAGACAAGATTTTTTAAGTTCGCCCTCATGGATTCATGGCCGGGCTAGGGGGTGAATCAGGCAAGTAGTTTGGTTGCCTTGTCCTATGGTTGGGAGGAACATGGTTGTTCCCTTTGTCTTTTAGCGTATTATTTCAAATATTTTATTTCTGTCCCTTCTCTGATTGAATGTTAAATGGTTACATACGTGATAGAATGTATCTATTAGAAATAATGTTAAGGATGGAAGATCAAATGCATCCTATTTCAAACTTAGGAATTGCTAGAATGTCTCTCTACTAGTTTGGAATGGATTATCTTTGTTGCATCTCATTACTGTTATGAATACTAGTTCCTGAAAGTATACTAGTTGGAAGGATATGACTAGTCAATTCTTAAAGAAGATATGTGCTATGATTTGGATTACTACTGTAGTAATATAAAGAGTCATAGTTGAAAACCCCACAAGTAAATTATGATGTAGATTTGAGTTTACCTACATATTGAATGCAAATGGAAAACTGCATAGTGTGTGTATATATATATATATATATATATATATATATATGTGTGTGTGTGTGTGTGTGTGTGTGTATGGACATTTCTGATATATAAAGGCACGCACCACAATAGAGTAATTAACTAAGATTTCTTCCATGTACCAGCTGAACAATCATGAATGTTTTTAAGGAGATAGCCCTAATCAAAAGTGTCTAAGATATATATATATGTATATTTAAAGTACATAAGTGACCTTGCGAATACCAAGAATTATTATAGACCATCCACAGCATTTACACATCTGTAAATCAACCGGGTTTAATGAAAATTTATAGGTTGAAATGTTGGAAAATTATTGGATTGAATCGAATTAACATAGTTTAATTACCAGAACTAATCACGAGAGGCGCGAAGGCCCAAGGAAGAAGGGACATCCTGAAATTTAAAACATACCCCTGAGTAAATTCCAAACTGTGTAAATAACAACACAATCACCTAAAAGTTGAAAAGGAAAGTCTTTAACACAAGTACAGTAAGTGCAAATTGAATTCATATACCATCATGCGATCTAGAGTCAACTATAAACAAGATACACATATAGTCGTCAATAGCCGAGTAGTTTTTCCTTTTTCAAAATCCTTTTGAGGAACTAGCCAATATGGTGCTAGTATATTAAACCAATAAAATAACCAATATGCCATTACAAGTAGATGGAAGGGAAACCCTATAATTCTTTTAAAACTAGTATTACATATCTCGTTCAGAGTTTAAACAAATGAACATCCCATATGGTGTTTTACTTCCAACGATAGAATTTTCCATCACAAAACAGGTTACCCTTAATCAACGGTACCAAAACCACAACTTAATATCCATTTTGGAGTTTCGGATACTGAGAGTTGGAGTTTTCAAGGACACTCATGACAAGAAAGATAAAATCATGAAATGCAAAACCACGACTTAATTGCCATTTCAGAGTTTCAGATACCGGGAGTTGGAGGGGTCAAGGACACTCATGACAAGAATAATGAAATCACAAAATGCAAAAGATCAGAGCATGTCAAAGACTCCATTTTTTGAGTTTCACAGACTAGGAAATCAAAGATCAAATGAACTTTAACCTTTGAAGTAGTGAAGCTCGAAATCCCAAAACAGACACATCAACAAACCACGTCAGCTAAGGACACATGGCACAATCAGGCAGTGACAAGTGTTAAGATGATTCAACATTTCAGGCACATTTAAGTCACGAATCAGAGTGACACGTGGCAGCTATTCGACACGTGTCAATCCATGTGTGACATCAGTAGGTTTACATCACATCGAAACTTTCTATTTCGGGGTTTTACATAGCAAGAAGAAAATCCACCATCGTGAAGTATCAAACTTTGAAATGTCGAAAGGGACTATTGTGAGTCTTGAAAAACAGAAAGGCAAAACTCCAAAATCCCATTAGTCGTCCATCTCAGTGGGTTATGTGAACCGTCTGATCACTTCAGATATTTTGTGATCATGAATTTTTTAATGTTGGAGTCACGATGACTTGAAGGGAAAAACGTCGAAATTCTGTCAGTCGTTCGATTAAGAAAATAAGGGATCATATTATGGATTTATGTGAACCGTTGATCTAGCTCCATTTCAGGGATTGTGACTTGTCGAAATGCTGAAATGTGAAAGGCATTTTGATTAGGCTTGTGGTCACAACCAGTGGGCATATGGAATAAGTGCGAGACCCAGTACTTGTAATCCAACGGTGCAGGTAAATTTGAATATGATCGGAGGATTATGAAATATTCATACTCTAAGTTTAACTGAAAGGCATTACCTAACCACTATCCTGTATACAGATATTTAAGAAAAGAACTATAGGGGTCTGTTTATATTTAAAGTTTTCACAGAGGAGTATAGCCTAATACTCTACTTTTAACTAACTCCGTTTGGTCATTTTCATCATGTGATTATGTGTATGGACTAACACATGAGGTCTAGGCCATAAACCTCCAAAGTCATTTGTGTTATTAAGACTGTGGTAATGGTTATAGGTACAAACAGATAGGAAAGCAATTATAATTACAGGAATTGAAATAAACATTGAAATGAGGAGTAAACACTTATCGTCGATCAGAAAAATTTAAGTTTAATGGTAATGACAGTCGATGACAGTAAGGAATCTTGCAAACTTTCAGACTCAAGCTTTATAACATAAAGCTTACTTGCTTGAATCTCGAACTATTCAAGGATATTTATACAAACAAATATTTTTTTTTCGATAGTTTTTTTGAGGTATATTACAAAATGTCTTCTAACAAGCCTATTAAGTAACCATTGAACACTACTAAGGCTATTAGGTAAACATTTAAGTCTGTCAGAAATGCACTATAAACATTTAAGAAAAAAATTCAAAGTTGGAGGTCTCTGACGTATCCCAAAAAAATAATTATATTTTTTGTAACAATAGTTCGAACACCAGAGAATGTATTGGAAAGTCAAACTTTGGATATGCCACCATATCAAACATTTCCATAAATTTACCTAGAATAAAATGCTAAACCAAACATTTTATTTAATACTAGCATTAATCCACCTTCGAGTAATGCATAAGAAAATATATGATTCAAAAAGACCATATATGATCAAATACTTTGGATATGCAAACATATATAACATTGGGAAGAGTGAAGCCGACAATAAGACCTCCAATCCCTTATCGAATCAGATCATGACAAATATGGTACTTTTTTTTATTTAAAAATCGATGTTTTCGGTTCCCTGGTTCCAACAATAGATAATATAGAAATATTGTGGTCAAAGAACAAACTAATATGAATTCAACGATTTATCGATTGCTACACTCCCTCTACCCCTACGATAAGGAATAATAATGTTAAAACCCTTAATCTATCGATAGGGTAGTTCATAATCTTGTGATTTTCTAGATTGACATACTTCAAATGGAACACACTCGAAATATGTATTCACCTACCACATTATAGCATCAAAGAAAATGGCATGAACACCAAGCATAAATCTTATTCATCTCTTGCGAGTGCGACTAGCTCTCATCCATATGTGTGTATGTCAATGAGAATTACGTGCACTTATGGGATAGAGATTAAAGGGATAGAAATGATAGAGTATTATTTAATTCCCTAATAATGACTAGGTAGTAGCATCACATTAAAAAGTAAGGAGTAATTCACTTTGTTGGAGGAAAAACTAAAGGGGTTGGCTAAATGTTCTATCTTTTGGGTGTTTTTGGCTAGAATCCGGTAATGTAAATATGGACAAAATCATTATTTTTTTGTTGTTTAAATTGTATTTCTTAATGTATAAATCGATTTAGTGTGTTGAAAAACTTGAGCAACAACTCGATTATACAAAATTAGTCACTCAAATTTGCATATCCAACCATTGCACACCAGATTTCAAACAAAAAAAAAAAAAAATCACTATTACATTAGTTTTTCAAGATATTCAGTTTAGTTTTTGAAGACATGCAAAATTCTTTGTTATTCATTAATTCTCTGATAAAATGATACTTTGTATAAATGTACTTGGTTTTTTTTTAAACACGTGATTCTTTGATAACATTATGGATGAAATGTTGTCACAAAATACTTTCGTTGGTTCTTATTGTTCCTGCAAAAAAACTTTTAACATTCTTCTCATCCAAACATCTTTACAAGCTTCACTTGTGGTTGCGACGTACTCAAATTCTACGAAAGAAACAATCACAATGGGATGCTTCCTTGATTCTCATGAAACTATGCCTATTCCAAAATCAAATGTGTACCCATAGGTAATTTTATTGTTATCTATAATGCCTCCACGATCACTATTAGTGTATTCAATAAGTCTTAAATCTTTTGAATTAAAATACATAATGTCAAAATCTTTTGTTCCATTCACATATCTTAGAATTCTTTTTCCTACCTTCCAATGGGATCATTTTGAAGTTTACATGAACCTTGAAATCAGGCTCCTCCTTACATAATATGAGGCCTTGTTGTTGTCATATACATAAGACTTCCTACCATTCTTTTAAATAGTGTGGGATCCACTTTGGACCCTCCATCTTCCTTGATTAACTTCAATCTTGTTATGATAGGTGTTGGGGCTCATTTGGAATTTATCATGTTGAATCTTTTCAAAATTTCATATGCATACTTAGATTGTGAAATAAATATACCAACTTTGGACTCGTGAACTTCAATATCCAAAAATATCTCATAAGCCCCAAATCATTCATTTAAAAGTCATCATTCATGACTAGCATAAATTATTCTATGCCAAAATCACTTGTAAAATTAAAATCATCGACATATAAGAAAACAATTAACATGTTACCTTGATGACTTGATTTGATATAAAATGTTGGCTCACATTCACTTATTTGAAATCCATTTTGAGTGAGATAGGAATCTGTGTGACTGTACCAAGCTTTGGGGGTTTGCTTTAACACATACAATGTTTTATTTAACACATACAATGCTTTCTTCAACCTGTATACTTTGTTCTTTTGTCCTAGCATCTCATAGCCTTGTGGTTGTTCCACATATAGTTCTTCTTCTAAATTTCCATTCAAGAATGTTGAATTTAAATCCATTTGAAAAACGAGCCATTTATTATGTGCAACAATTGATAACATGGTTTTGATTGTGTCCATGCACAAAAATGTTTCATTGAAATCAATTTGGGGTTGATGTGTAAAACCTGTAGCAACTAATCTTGCCTTATGCATTTGCACATTTCCATCTACATATTTCTTTTTTTTATAAATCCACCTGACAGTTATCAAATCCTTGTCTTCAGGTACATCTACCAACTTCCATGTCTGATTATTTTCAATGCATTTACTTTCTTTATCCATGGGGTGTGCCCATACATCATCTTTGACAATTTCTTAAATAGTTAATGGATCATTTATTTGTGAAAACCGAGTGAAGACTGAGAATGAGTTTGCTGTGTCATCATTATATATGTCACACAAACTTCTTGTTTTCGTTGGTAACAAACTTGATAATGTAGTATATGGAGATGTATAGCGACTTCCACTACCTGTTGGAGCTTGTTGCACTCTAGGTGTGGACTGCGTAGATGCAGATCTCACTCGAGTATGTTTCAATGGGATTTTTGTTGTAGTTCCAGGAGTGGAAGGAACTTTGTTCTTCGCACATTATGCTTCATGCATGTCGATGCTTCTTGAGGAACTTTGTTCTTCACACTTTTTGTAGGAAATTTGTTCATGATGTATACTGTAGTTACTACCGCCTCATCCCAATACTCATTTGAAAAATGTTTGGTGGCCAACATACTACACTCCATTTCCATGATGGTCTAATTCTTCCTCTCTATGACACCATTTTTTTATGGTTTATACCGTTCAATGAATTTCTTGTAAATTCCTTGAACTTTACAAAAGATTTGAAGTTCTCTTGAAACATATTCTCCTCCTCTTTCAATTTTTAGAAGATTGATGTAATGATCAGTATGCTTCTCCATAAGTGATTTAAACTACTGAAAAAAAAACCCAATGCATCAGATTTATGTTTTAGGAAATAAATACATGTTTTTCTTTACAAATCTTCAATAAATGTAAGAAAATATGTACTCCCTCCTATATATTGTGTTTTCATTAGTCCACAAATGTCTAAATATACAAATTCTAGTCAAGATATTTATATGTATGACTGGACAACTGTAAATGACTCTATGTGTGCAACGCCTATTTAGTTTTTCAATATTTAGTTTTTGAAGATATTCAGCTCATTTTTGTGTAAATGAGTTGAATAGAGTTATTGTATTCCGTATTAGTACTCAAAGCCTAATTTCTTAATATATCAAATCTTTTGTGTGCTAATGAATATTTCTGATTTCTTTTTTGTTTGTGAGTTTATGTGTAAAAGTATAGCACAATATTGATTTTGTGTCAAGAAATTGTTTATTAAGTGTTATCATCACATCATGTAGTATATTGTGGAACCACCCGATTAGTGCTAAAAGTTCAAGGACAAAGTATTTGACTCTGTAGTCTTTGCAACTACGCTGAGCAATAGATCCGAGAAATATGCATCTCCCTCTTAACTATGATAAATAAGCTATTGCATATTATATATATATATATAATTTTAAAGGTATAATTTTAAAATGTTATTGCAAATACACTCAAACAATAATCACCTTTATTATTAGAGAAATAAAAAATATTTATCAATGTTCTAGAAGGATATGCTATTAAAATTTTTCTTTCAAACAATGATGATAATATTCTTTTTTAGTAGATGGATGTTATTTTTTGTTAGCATTTTCAAGTTTATTATGTTAATAGGCGTCTCTCTATTAAAATTGGTGGATTAATCAACTTTTTAATCTTAAATTTTAAAAGATGTTTAGTCATCCTCTCAAATCAATGAATAAGATTTATTGTTCATAACTTCCTTGCATTTATGAATGGATCCATTAACTTGTTTACTTTTTAACATTTACCTAATTATATTAAGAAATTATTATAACACTATGTGATTATCACCTTTAAATGATTTAAAATTATTTATTTTATTTATCTGAGATAGACTTCTAATTACATTTGATGCAGATTTAATATACAAACCAATTTAAATTTATAGAAGACAGACCCTTCATATACCTAAGGCAAGCGAGGTTTTGCAATTTTAAATTATTACGCCCAAAGGCGTATACCTATTGACAATGGGCACAATTAATCACCTTTTAATTATAAATTTCAATCTTAGGGTTGGCAATTGAAGATGCTGGCATATTCTTCGTCGTCCTCTCTAATCAATGGATGAGATTTTGATAAATTAACTTCCGCTCATTTATAAAGACGTGCGTTTATGTGATTACTTTTTCACATTTACTAAATAAGATTAAAAAATTACTTGATCACTACTAGATTGCCACGTTCAATGATTAAGAAATAACAACAAAAATTATTATTGATGGGCGGATGCTTGTGGCCGCGTGGATTATGAACTGTAAGTATCTACCTTACCGTTTCTTCTGTGTGTTTTACAGTGCGCCGTTATTTTTTTACCAGGGCGGGCGCGTGGATGTGAAATGTTTTGTGTG
>JZKD02S2145238.1:434749-445438 GCA_000966675.3 Picea glauca
AATGTAATGTATTAATTAATTAATAATGTAATGCATTAATTATTTAATTGCTAATATTTAATTATGTATTAATTAATTATTTGTTGCTACATTGTTACATTAATTTAATAATGTATTAGTTAAAAATGTATTTATGTATTAATTAATTAATATGTTACATTATACACAATGCATTAATATTTTAATTTATGTATTACAACAATGTAATAATGTATTACTTTATTTGCCTATTAATACCTTACTAATGTATTAATACTTTAGAAATCTATTTATTGATGCATTTAATGTATTTATTAATTTATTTAATGTATTAAAATTGTGTTAATTTGATAGTGTATTATTACATTATCAATATAGTAATTACTTAATTAATGCATTACATTATTAATCTATCAATCATTTAATATGTTACATTAGACACTAATGTAAATTAATATTTTAATTTATACATGTTTATTATATATTATATTAATGTTACATTACACATCAATGTAAGCGTACTTTAATGTGTTAATATATATATAAGTAAAAAAGGAGGATCATGTTATATTAGAGTTGCATGTTTACAAAGTTTTGTTGAAGTGTGAGTTGTCCCGCCTACAAAAAGGAAACTGAGACAGTTGGTTTTACGATGACACTTTGATGCAGGAGTATCGCCAGCGTATCAAGCGAGCCAGCGCATGGAGCAGAAAGGACAGCTGGACAGTGTCTACAAACTTTGAAATGCTTTGGGATTTGTTGCGTTGTACTTTTATGAAGCTATTCATAAAGAAGCGCACTTGTAATGTAAAAGGGGACCTTGAGCCTTTAAGCTCTCATCCTTAGTAGATAGGAAGGCATTTATTAGATTTAATGCTGTTAGATAGGAATTTAATTGTAGGTTTGATAGTTTCAGTTTCGAGAGGGAAAACGGAATATAGACACCCTTCTTTGTACATTGTATCATTCAGAATTCATTCAGGAGAAGAAAAAAGAGCAAACAAAGAACTTGTGAAGAACACCCATGTATAGATTGAATTAATAGAAAAGAGTTTTTGATTCAATTTCATGGCTGGTGTTATTTCTCTGTGTATGTTGCTATGTGCTCATGAATGTTTGTTTTGTTGTATGCCTTTGCTTTGAGTATGTTGTGCATGTGACTTCATGGTTAAATTGGAATCAGCGAGAGTAAGAGGTTAGTTTCAATTGTTTCTCTGTCTGAGCCAGGAGATTCCTACATAGAGTGCAGTCGAATTCATCCGCATAGAGTGCGTTGATAAGGCTAGACAGTTAAACCCTTATTCTCGTTTACCCGGAAGTTGATGCAAGTGGGTAGAGCGTGCAAGGTATGCGCAGGTTCGACGAAGACTCAGGGTTGCGATTCTTAGCTCAGGGAGTGGAGATTTCTATTGCAGGAGTGTGCAGAACTGAAGAGTTCCAATACTTAGTCATATTTGGGGCTTTGCCGCAAAGAGTGCATGCAACAAGTCTTCATACAGATTTGTGAAGCGAGGATAAGCTCCAGAGGGATAGTCCCTTTGTGACATCGTTGAAGGCGAGCACAGAAGATTCCCGTCAACGAAGGTGCGGGTGGAAGTCTCAAGTGCAGGCTTGGAAAACAGGTCGCTGTAGAGGCATTTGAATATTTCCAGGAAATCCTTCGAGGAGGAGGAGCTAACGATTAGGATTCGTCAGACAGATCCGCGAAGTCCCGATAGCCATCAGATTTCGGGGAAGTTGCGTAAGGTTTAAGCGTGGGCGCACAAGGAGGGAAGTCATCGGAGCTCGAGATATCGGAGCTTCCGTGGTCGAAGGATTTGCATATGACGAAATAGTGATAGACGATTTCCCGAGAAGATCAAGGCCATTGATCTCAGCGTGGGTACGTGGCACGAGATCCCAGGATGTCGGGGATCGACACTTCATAACTTTTGGTGTCGAAGAAGTCGCGGAGTATACGCGAAACCCTGAATTGCGACGGGTCCCACATCGAGAGAATGTGGTATTGACAGGTGGCATCGGAGGATCGGCACATCGGATTCGGAGTTTAGAACTTCAGAGTGTCAACATCACGAGTAGCGATATCCCGATAGGGGAATCTCCAACGATAGAAGGGGAGAAAGTCAGCGATTGACCATATCGGGGTTCGGGGACTCGTGAGGCCTAAGGCATGCGAGCATAGAATTCATGATATCGCGAGTTTCGATTTCCCGAGAAACTTGCCAAGAGATCAACAGAGTACCCTCTGAGTGACGAAAGGTCCCGATATGGGATCTGAGGGGCATTGTAGCTCTTCGGGCCTGAGTCGAGAAAGGTCCTGGTGAGAGTGGTCAGACCGTGAGGGTCATGATTTGCACCAGATATCATCAGATTCGCATGAGAAAAGGAGATGAATGAAAAACATCATTCAAGACAAACGAAGGTTTGTACAAATGGCTGGTCATGCCATTTGTCTTGACAAACACGCCGAGGACATTCATGAGATTGATGAATGAGGTCTTGAGGGAGTTCATCGGGAAGTTTGTAGTTGTATATCTGGACGATATACGGATCTACAGTAAAACGAAGGCTGAGCACTTGAATCATTTAGCCATTGTGATGAGCAGACTGTAGCAGGAGAAGCTGTTGATCAACATGAAGAAGTGTTATTTCATGAAGACAGAGCTTATTTATTTGGGCTTTGTTATTTCATCAAATGAGTTGAAGATGGATCCTGAGAAAGTGGAAGTGGTCAAGAACTGGCCATCACCGAGAAATGTTTTCGAGGTGAGGAGTTTCCATGGGTTGGCTAGTTTCTACAGAAAATTCATTTGGAATTTCAGTGGAATTAGCGCAACAATGATGGACACAGTTAAGAAGCGACATAAAATTTTTCATTGGACAGCAGAGGCTGAGAAGAGCTTCAATCTGTTGAAGCGAAAGATTACAGAGCAACTAGTGTTAGTGTTGTCAGATTTTCAGAAGACATATCAGGTGAAATGTGATGCCAGCAGATATGCTATAGGCGGGGTCTTGAGTCAGGATGACAGGCTGGTTGCATATTTCAGCGAGAAGCTGGATGAAGCAAAGCTGAAATACTCCACATATGATAAGGAATTTTATGCCATCATACAAGCATTGCAGAAGTGGATGCATTACTTGATACCCAAGGAATTTGTTCTGTATAGCGATAATCATGCATTGTAGTTCGTGAGTCAACAGGAGAAGTTGAACCAGAAGCATGCGAAATGGGTAGAGTACATGCAAAATTTCACGTTTGTGATTAACCACATTTCAGGAACTGCTAACAAAGTGGCTGATGCTTTGAGCAGAAAATGTTTGTTGCTACAGGAATTTCGAGTCAAAACGTTGGGTTTTGAAAATCTGAAGGACATGTATGCCGGAGATGCAGACTTTGGGGAAGCATATGAAGCAGCTGAGAATCCAGTTCTCAGAGATCGGAGTCCTTGGATAGACTACATGATCCAAGATGGATTGATGTTTCGAGGCAATCAACTATGTATTCCAATTTGCTCCATGAGGGAGAAGCACAGCAGAGGCTTAGCAGGTCATTTCGGGCATGACAAAACATTCGCGAAGCTGAGCGAATCATATTTTTGGCCGAGCATGCGAGAAGATGTTAAATGATTTGTTGAAAGATGCAGGATTTGTCAACAAGCGAAGGGGAGAAGGCAGAACACGGGTTTTTATCAGCCATTGCCCATACCTGAGAGACCATGGGAGGCAATCAACATGGATTTTGTTCTAGGATTGTCGAGGACGCATAGAGGAGTTGATTCCATCTTTGTAGTGGTTGACAGGTTTTCAAAGATGGCACATTTCATACCATGTCAGAAGACCAGTGATGTGACCCACATCGTAAACTTGTTTTTTAAAGAGATTGTTAGACTTCATGGTTTGTCGAAAAGTATAGTCTCGGACAGGGATACAAAGTTCATAGGTCATTTTTGGAGGACACTATGGAAGAAGATGGGAACTAATTTGGCATTTAGTTCAGCTTACCATCCGCAGACAGACGGACAAACGGAGGTGATGAACAGAAGTCTGGGGGATCTATTGAGAAGCTTGGTGACAGAGCACCACAACAGTTGGGACCAGATATTACCACAGGCAGAATTTGCGTACAACGATTCGGTGAATCAGAGTACAGGAAAAATCCCATTCCAGATTTTGTATGGAACACAGCCGAGGGGAGTGTCTAAACTCAGGGAGTCAGAATAGGCTACAACTAGTAGTGCTAGCACAGAGGAATTCGCTGAGGCGATGAAGGAACTTATACCCATACCCGTATATCAGGATATCTCTGATATTCAATGTTTCATATTTATACCCGTACATGGTTGGAGAAATAGAGACTAGAACTGAGGAACCAGTGATCCAGTGGCAGAAGCAATTACCAGTTGCCGAGAAGCCGCAGATGGAGTGCATACTCGATAAGAGAGTGGGAAAGAAGACCAGACGAAAGCAGTATTTTCGAGTACCTGGTGAAATGGAAAAATCACCCAATGGAGGATGCCAACTGGGAGACAGAAGCAGTGATACAGAAGCATGGACACACTGTGCAAGAGCTCATGGACAGGAGCCCATGAAAATTTTGAGCCAAGGAGTATGATGCAGGAGCATCACCAGCGTATCAAGCGAGCCAGCGCATGGAGCAGAAAGGACAGCTGGGCAGTGTCTACAAATTTTGAAATGCTTTGGGATTTGTTGCGCCGTACTTTTATGAAGCTATTCATAAAGAAGCGAACTTGTAATGTAAAAGGGGACCTTGAGCCTTTAAGCTCTTGTCCTTAGTAGATAGGAAGGAATTTATTAGATTTAATGCTGTTAGATAGGAATTTAATTGTAGATTTGATATTTTCAGTTTCGAGAGGGAAAACGGAATATAGACACCCTCCTTTGTACATTGTATCATTCAAAATTCATTTAGGAGCAGAAAAAAGAGCAAGCAGAGAACTTGTGATGAACACCCCTGTATAGATTGAATTAATAGAAAAGAGTCCTTGATTCAATTTCATGGCTGGTGTTATTTCTCTGTGTATCTTGTTATGTGCTCATGAATGTTTGTTTCATTGTATGCCTTTGCTTTGAGTATGCTGTGCATGTGATTTCATGGTTAAATTGGAATCAGCGAGAGTAAGAGATTAGTTTCAATTATTTCTCTGTCTGAGCCAGGAGATTCCTGCATAGAGTGCAATCGAATTCATCTGCATAGAGTGCATTGATGAGGCTAGACAGTTAAACCCTTATTCTCATTTACCCGAAAGTTGATGCAAGTGGGTAGAGCGTGCAAGGTATGCGTAGGTTCGATGAAGACTCAGGGTTGTGATTCTGAGCTCAGGGAGTGGAGATTTCTATTGCAGGAGTGCGCAGAACTGAAGAATTCCAATACTTAGTCATATTTGGGGCTTTGCCACAAAGAGTGCGTGCAACAAGTATTCATACAGATTTGTGAAGCGAGGATAAGCTCCAGAGGGATAGTCCCTTTGTGACATCATTGAAGGAGAGCATAGAATATTCCCATCGACGAAGGCGCGGGTGGAAGTCTCAAGTGAAGGCTTGGAAAACAGGTTGCCATAGAGGCATTTGAATATTTCCAGGAAATCCTTCAAGGAGGAGGAGCTGACGATTAGGATTCGCCGGACAGATCAGCGAAGTCCCGATAGCCATCATATTTTGGGGAAGTTGCGCAAGGTTTAAGCATGGGCGCACAAGGAGGGAATTCATCGGAGCTTCCGTGGTCGAAGGATTTGCATATGATGAAATCGCGATAGGCAATTTCCCGAGAAGATCAGGGCCGTTGATCTCAGCATGGGTGCATGGCACGAGATCCCAGGAAGTCAGGGTTCGACACTTCAGAACTTTTGGTGTCGAAGAGATCACGGAGTATACGCGAAACCCCGAATTGCGACAGGTCCCACGTCGAGAGTGTGTGGTATTGACAGGTGGCATCGGAGGATCAACACATCGGGTTCGGATTTTGGAACTTCAGAGTGTCGACATCGCGAGTAGGGATATCCTGATAGGGGAATCTCCAACGATAGAAGGGCAGAAAGTCAACGATTGACCATATCGGGGTTCGGGGACTTGTGAGGCCTAAGGCATGTGAGCATAGAATTCGCGATATCGCAAGTTTCGATTTCCCGAGAAAATTGCGAGGAGATCAAAAGAGTACCCTGTGGGTGACGAAAGGTCTCGATACTGGATCTGAGGGGCATTGTAGCTCTTCGAGCCTGAGTCAAGAAAGGTCCTGGTGAAAGCGGTTGGACCGTGAGGGTCACGATTCACACCACACTTGTTTTCAAACAAACAAAAGGTTACCAGGCTGTCGTCCTGCCCGGAGGAAACAAAGACACATGGCCACATTAGATTCAGTCCATTCTTTAACTTCCTACAGATAGCATTGCTATAATCTAGGTGAACTAAAGTTCTTCTTTGAAACAAAAGAAAATTGCTAACTATGAACATTCACAAGACCTTTTAACCAGTAGTCTCGTCAACTTCACCCTTCTTGCGCCATCCAGCTAGAATCACGTAGTCTTGCTCGCACATAGGGCACTGTCGGTGTGGGGATGTTCTGGAGTGAGCTGCGTACATCATGTCAAGGCGATGGCTGATTTGAATGGCCCTGAAGATTTGGTCATCCACCATGCTTTGCATTTCGAGGAGTAGTTTTAGGTAGCCCGGGTTGATGAGTGGAGATTGGTTCTATCATTCCTTATGAACGGAAGAGAGGAGAGGTGCCCTCTGTGCATGAGTCTCCATCGTAACTTCATTTGCTTGACTAACCTTGCATGCTGGCTACCTGTCCTGCTGTGTTGCTTCCTATGGAGGTGCTTCGCTTGTTGGGTTAGCCTTCTTGTCTGCGTTGTCTGAAAAATCTTCCTTAATGTAGCAAATTGTGAAATCCTCTGTCGGATAATCCTCCATGTGATTGTGTGAGATTCCTTGAGATCGAAGCTTGGCCTCGCTCCCAAAATTAGTGGGGGGATTCCAATTGTCTGAGACAGTGAAAAGGAGATGTTCTGGATAATCCTGGATGGGTTCATCCAGAACATTCTCCTCCATGTACACCATGTGAGGCATTCAAAGTCTCTCATGCTTCTTGGTTCTCCGACTGGACGCAAGAGCCAATGCTTTTTCGATTTTTTTCTGTCCCTTCCTACAGGAGTCGTAAGCATACCACGTCGCGCCTCTGCGAGGCCGTCCTCATGCTCTTGGCATGCGGATGAGGCGAGCTATGGCCAAAATACCAACTGGAAGGTTATCCCTGCTCCAACACTCTAGAGGCTCAGCTTTTGGCCATTCAATTTGCAAATGCATTGCATAACCATCCAGGCAACTGATAAGGGTGAGGGTGACTATGACAGCTCTGGACATTAAGGCTGAGTTATTAGTGCACTGGTGTGTCATCCTCCTCGCTCGCTTGAGAGGCCTCGTCCACTCATTATGGCTGCACGGGCTCCCTCCCATCTTTAATGGTGAGGAGATTGGAGCTGGTGGCCATTATTTATGGCGTTGCCCGACTTGTATCCACTTGTCCTACCTGCTCAACGTGGCACCCCATCCGAGGGTTAATGTATTAATTTATTACACATTAATGTAATACATTATACATTAATGTAATGTGTTACTAAATACATTAATACTTTAATACATTTATAAATCAATTAATACTTTAATTTATACATTTTTATTATATATTAACTTCATATTTATATATTAAATTAATATATTATTAAACTATTACATTAATTTATTAAATAAAATGTATTAATTTATTAATTAATTAAATTTATACATTACAATATACATTAATTTATTAAATTATTAAATTAATCCATTACAATATACATTAATTTATTAATTAATTAAATTAATACATTAACTAATGGGAATAATATTTCTCCGCAGTTTTGAATGAGAATACTACTTCTCTGCAGTTTTGAAATTAATATTTCTCTGTTGTTTGGAACGCATACTAGATCTCTCCGGTTTTGAATGGGAATAATACTTCTCTCTTTTTTTTTTCCTAAGATTATATCTAGAGTTTTCAACACCAATAATACTTTTTTTTTTAAGGAGACGTTTTATTTCTAAGATCATATATCTAGGGTTTTAAACAGGAATAATAATTCTTTGTTTATTTATTTTTTAGGAGATATTTTATTTCTAATATTATATATCTAGGGTTTTGAACAGGAATAATCTTTGTAGTTTTTACCTTTTTACTCAGAATAATCTCTATAGTTTCTCTTGACTTCTTTGAAGTCTTCAAAAATTAATTTTTCGCGTCTTCAAAGGTTTGAGCATTTGGACATCTCAAATGAGGTGATTCACTTTTTACTTTGATTTAATTTTAATTTTAATATATTTTATTTATTTATTTATTTTAAGTTTCAGAAGCAAAAGTTGATTTGAGAGATAAAGCCAATCCATAATAATAATTGTTACATCTTTTTTCTCTTCTTTACAATATGAGCACTCCACCACCTATTCCAAAATCTCACCCTAACAAAAAAAAAAAAAAGAGGACAGAGATGCCAAAATCCAAATAGAGTTAGAAACATTATAAAAAATGAGTGAAAAAAGAGACGTAAAACTCAAAATAGAGCTAGAGGCAATGATTGATAAAAAAAATTAAAGATACCATTCAAACTCAAATAGAGGGTAGATTCTTAGGGTTCAAGAGTGAATTGCAGACAATGAAGGATAGAATTCAAGAAATTGAAAAACATAAACAATCAACCCAAGGAGGGGTTGAAGAAAATCACAACTTGAGAGATATAATTAAAGAGACATAAGAAAAACTAACCAACAATTTGACCCTCAGTAATATGGAAAACAAATTGGATATCAAACCCAACAAAGAGGAAATGAATAAGCTAATCGAATTGGAGCATGAATGTAACAAAAGAGCCTTGAACCTCATAATTTTTGGTATAAAAGAACAACAAGAGGAGGATACGCTAGCAATAGTAAAAGAAGAATTAAAAGATAAATCACAAATTGATACAACTTACCTCATAGAAGCAAAGAGGCTAGGAAAAATAATTGATCACAAAGATAGGTTGGTCCGTGTCAAAGTAAGTTGTAATGACCATAAATATAGCATACTTAGTAAATCTCCGAGCTTAAAAGGGTCAAAAATATTTATAAATGAAGACCTCATTCCTGAAGACCAAGCCGAATTAAGGAAGGAAGTTCAAAAGGTAAAAGAAGCCACGAAAGAAGGAAAATTGCCAATGATTAGAAATAAAAAAGCTATTATTAGGGATAGAGACCAAAAGAATAATAATAAATAAGAATTTGGGACACCTGGGATCCTTTTTTGGAACTGTTGTGGCTTTCGATGGTGCAAAGGTCCTATGATAAGTTGGATCCCGAGTGGTATTGATATTATCTTTCTAGCTGAAACTTGAGAGCATGAGGACTCTAAGGTCCCTAACATGGAAGGATTTGTCTTGTGGTCGGCATGGAACAAAAAATCCCACCGTGGAGGGATAGGAGGCATAGCTTTTTATATTAGAAAAAACATTTCTCCTCACATTCAACATCATAAGATTGACCCTCTTAATCAATACATTTCGATAAAAATTTGAGACATGAATGCTAAGAAGATGTATATAGCAATTTGTTTTTTTCCACCTATTAATTCTACTTTTTATAAGAAAAATAATCTAGATAAAAATTGTCCCTGTAATAATTTAGAACAAGATATTTATAATTTGAAAAATGAAGGTAATATCCTCCTGCTAGGAGACTTTAATGCTATGAATACAACTAAACAAGCTACTCTTTCAAGTGATGAATCCAACCATAATATTTTATGGCTAGATGAGGACCTTATTTTATCTAATAGCTACAAAAGAAGCTCTGAAGACCTAATTCATAATTTGTTTGGTACTGAGTTGGTCAAGCTCTGCAACTGTCAAGACCTAATAATTTACAATGGAGTAATGAAGTGGCCAAACTCCAACCAAATGACCTGTATTCATCGGCTAGGTAGTAGTGTTGTAGATTATGTGATATCTGATATCCCTGTTTCCAAACAAATAACAACTTTTGACCTTTTAAATGACCATAAGCCTAACTCTGATAATAAACCTTTAACCCTAACTCTAAAATTTTCCATGCATATGAACACCATCGAAGAGAATTCTAATAATCAAAGGAATTTTTTCTTTGACAAAAGTAAAGTTCACATTTTCTTAAAGGATTTAAATAGTAAATTAAAACTCCTAACTTATAAGGACAACATTGAAAAACTCTATCATAATTTTACAACTACCCTTTCCATTTCCATTAACAAGTTCTCTTTCGAGGTGTCCCATAAAAGGAATAATATGACAACCAACCCTTGATATGATAAAGAATGTTAAATTTTTAGGAAAGCCATTAGGGATGCTTCTAATGAGCCCTTAAAACTCGATAAGATCAATACGTACAAATCCCTAATTAAAAGGAAAAAAAGATACTATATCAATAAAAGGCAAGAGGAACTTTCACAACTATACAAGTTGGATCCTAAGAAGTTCTAGAGCCAAATTCTAAAATGCAATACTAAAGAAAATAATAAGATTCGCTTAATAGAATGGAATTCCTACCTTAAAAGTCTTTACGAGTTCCCTAATGCCATGGACACCATTCCTATTGTCCCTACAAAGGAAGAAGTTTTTTCTTTAGATGACATAGAGTTTGAGGTTAAGC
>JZKD02S2145238.1:457580-485453 GCA_000966675.3 Picea glauca
GGTCAAAGTGAGGAGTCCATCGATTAAGGTACATTCCCCTTCTTCCATAAAATTAGTTTCCACTCAAAAACATTATCTCTCTAAGTTATCTGAATTTGAAGAAGAAAGTGTAGTATCCTTTCCCACAGAAAAAATGATTTAGATGTCATTTGATTAAATTTTACTGAATTCTTTTGATTTGGGATTCCATCTAATGGGGAGAGATCCATAGTTTGGTGAACTATCCAACAAGTCCATTCTTATCAAAATTTAGTGCCTTGCACCTCCAAAAGACTCCAGGAGGTTGGAATCTAGTGATATCATCTAGGTTTTTGACAATGAATTTTTATGTAGATCTGATCACTAGTCCATTGGTTGATTCAAGAAGACTCTTCAAAGCACCTTTGACTACTACAAAATCAAGAGGAGGTGTAGGCCCTCTTCCCACAATTGTAGTGGGACAGACGACTAAGTGAAAGTGAAAGGAGCGACCTACGATTAAGGTTTGCATAGTGATATTAGATTTTGCAGATACTATTGTTGGCCCTTGGGTAAGGAAGTAAGTGAAGAATAAAGCATAAAAGATGAAATGTGAACTATGTGAAAGACACAGTAACTGATGATGGGTCGAGGTGAGAAGAAAAGTAAAAAAAATGGTGTGAATTAAGAGAAAGAAATTTGTTGGATGAGGAGGTTGAGGGTGATAGATCAAAGAGGAAGATGGATTGTGGAAAACTCAACAAGAAGAAAAATCCACCGTTGGATGCTTTGGATCACCGCACAAGAAGGAAGCAAAGATAGGATGCTGAAGCCCTGAAAACGCGGGTCAAGTTGACCTAGGGTTTTAGACAACTAGGGTTTTGACACTTAGTTATCTACCTAAGGATGTCAGTGAGTGATTATAATTTATAAATAAAGATCAAGAGGAGTAATAAAAGGTTGGTTGTTGGTGGTGCTAAGCTGGTTGAGAGTTCATTTTTATTGTGTGAGAGAGAAGTGTTGAGTGCTAGAGCCTTCTAGTATTGTAATATCTTCAGCTGGGTGCGCAGGGAGGGGAGAGAAAGAGAGAGAAGAAGAGAAGATTTGTTAGATAAGAGTGCAAACAAGAATTGTATGCTTTCATCTTGATATATTATAAATCACATTTCTATGGACGTAGACCTAGGGAGAGGGTGAACCATGTATATCTTGTGTTATGTATGATGTTGTGTTCTTTTTCATTTAATATGTTTCTATTGTGATATTGTGTTAGATATGAAATATAAGTTTTACAGTAGGTTTAAGGAAGGTAACGAGTAACTAGTTGTTTGTGTGTTGTTTCTATGACTCCGCTCTGCATTTCCTCTGGTTGTAGACACTTGTGTCCTGGAACCCCCTACAGCTACCTTGAGTGAGACTGCATCTACTTCGTAGGTGTTGCCGAAAGGGAAAGTAGTTAGGGCTTGTTGTTGCATTGTTAGAGATGAACCCCAGGTATCCCCCTATGCCAACAAATGGTTTCGTTGCCTAGACTAAAATATTCTTGAGGGAATGTCAAGGTGGTTTCCATTGAAGACATAGATTCAGAAGTGGATAGAAGATCAAGAAAAGGACTTCACTGAAGCCCAAAACAAGAACCTTGATGTTAATACAGAGGATTGGTTGGGAAGATATATCTTTATTGATATACATGAGATTTTATTTGGAGGAATTCATGAGGAGTTATACGAGTGGATAGCTACGTTAGTAAATACCAAATTTGAGATCAAATCTAGACCACTTGTGGTTTGGACATCGACACTGATCAATAAGTTCAAGAAGGTAGATCACTAGTTTTATAGTACCATTGGAGGGTATATCACTGAGTTTGTTGTTGAGAGAGTAGAGTCATATAGCCAAGATGAGAGATATTTCGTCAAGGGACCCAGAGGAAAATTCTTACACTTTTTGAAGCTGAAGATCAAAATGTTATTACATGAGAAGAACATCTTGAATATACATTATTTGGTTGGATTGGAAGAGGATAATGTTCAATAACTCGAACAATGACAATGACAAAGAGGCTGGACATACGCGCAGTGGGAGAGAATTCATAGAAGTCCCTCTTGCTAACCTGTTTAAGCAGAATTATGGAGAAAAGGGTTTCTACAATGGAGAATAGGAAGATATAATAGACGAAGAGCATTCATAATCCGCTAGGGAAGAGGAAGGAAAAGTTGAAGAACCTCGTCGAGAAGAGAGAGAAACTTCAGGGATCACGTCGAATGTTTAAGTAAGTACTATTATTCCTCCTATTGTTTTAGTAGCATTGAGCAATTAGAGTCACCAGAGCACTCAGAGCACTGTCACTAGTATTCCACCAGATATTCAGTAAGGAAAACTAGGAAGATCTATGGTAGATGAGATGATTTTACCCACCTTCAGGGGAGATGGATCTGAATATCCTGATCAACACTGGCTTCTATGTGAATCTGTATGGAGTATTAAAAATATCACCTACGAAGCTGTTAAACGTTCTCAACTCAATACTACCCTGAGAGATCGTGCACTGAGATGGTACATAAAAATTTTCCAAGGAGCTGCAACAAAACCACTGAATGACATTAAGATTTCAGTAATTGTTGAATTCAAGAAACCTAATTCAGAGTCACAATGCATTACAGAACTAAAAGAAATCAAGTAGAGAATAATTGAACCTGTCTAAGAGTTTGATCAGAGATTTAATAATTTGATAGGTCATTTGAGTTTTCAGATCCTAGATGAGCAGAACAAGGAATGGTTCATTGATTCCCTCTTACCACACATCATGTTTCCTCCGATGCAACATAAGATTTATTCATAGCCATAGGTGTCATATATCACCATGAAGTTAGAATCATCCCCTATGGGACAATCTAGCTCAGGTATGAGTCAAATATTGATTCAGCTAACTAGTTTATCTCTAGAGGTTGACGATATGAAGAAGTACAAGGGAAAATATAAAAGAGAATATATCTGGTGCATCATATGAAAATCCTGAGGCCATGACAAGGAGAATTTTCCCCTATTTCATGAATACTTGGCCTCTGGATCTTCGAGCCATTTGACACAAGTTACCTTACCATGGTGAGAGGTATGTAGAAATTGAAATCACCCTAGTGAATGTTACTATCTGTTAAAATATGTCCATACACCCACAAATATGTACTTCACGTTCTGTAAGTCGGTAGGAAATGATGAGAGCGATTGTAGGGCTTATGATCTCATGCATGAAATTTCAAGGGATATATAAAAAAATAGAGGAAAAGTACAACAAGAAGGAAGCATTACGTAGTATAATTCCCCACGGAGAGGAAACTTCAACCCTCATGGTGGATTCCGAGGAAGAGGAAGAGGAGGATGTATGGGATGAGGTAGGGTCCAAATCATTTTCTATTGTTGTGCCCAACGAGGACACTTAGCAAGGGACTGTCAGAACCCTTGTACAACTTGCATCTACTGCATCTCATTCGAACATGTTATTGAAGGTTGTCCTATGCTGCTAGCCAAACTTTAGGAGAGATGGCGACCTCAGTAGAACCCTCAAGTGCAATTGATATATGTTGAAACTTGTAGAGAGGACCCTAGAGTCACTATTATCACTAGAGGAGGTGTTGTTATAGGATAAGACAAAGTGACCCAAGGAAAGAATACATAAGAATCAGGAGTGAGGAAAGTTGCAGAGAAGACACAAGTGTTTGATGCAAAGAAGAAAAAAAAAACAGTTGAGGAGGGAAGGAAAGAATTCGAGAGAGACGAAGGCTCTTCATCGAAGACATGACCAGAAGTAAGAGAATGTAAAATCCCTCTGACATTCGATCAATTTGTTTTTCCTGGAGATGGAAAATAGGTGAGAAAACTTGCCAGCTTCTTGTATACGTTTATAGAGTTGATTTAAGATGAAAAATCCATACAAGAACTACAAAATTTGGTCAGACAGTATGATATAGGAAGGGTATACCCTTTACTGAATAAATAATTACATCAACTATCAAAAATGAGAAGGACAAATAAGGAACTACACCTAAATTCTCAAATTGGAGAGTATGATATAGATTATGTAGTCCTCGACTTAGGGTTCGAAGTCAATGTCATGACGAAGCAGACCTGGGCACTGATGGGAAAACCTAAGTTGATCTATTCCCCTATTAGGATTAGGATGGCTAAGATTGGAACATGTCCCTATGGAAATCGACGAAGTAAAGACGTTTTCAAACTTTGAGGTGATTGAGATAGTTGATGATAGTTGTCCTTACCGTACACTGTTAGGAATTGATTAGGCTTTCAATAATTCCATTGTGGTTTATTTAAAGAAAATAATAATGAAGTTTGAAGGGAATGGCATTAGGGTCATTTCACCTTTGGATCTCGATGAAGGTTAGAGATACACATAACCCATCAGGGAAGAAGACCGTGCATATGAACTTGAGAACATATACAAATTAACAGCGAGACAACCGAATTACATTAATCCTATGATGGATGGGAACCTAAGCTAGAGAAGTGACAACACATGCTCATCGGATTAAGAAGAAGAGCTAGAGAATTGGCAGAAAAAAATGTATGAAGTATCTGCAAGGAGATGTGCTATATTAACCCGAGAAGTTCATTGGATTGACACAACAATACGTAAATTTCCCACCTTTGATGGTCTGAATCATTTAGAAGCATTCTTGTTGGAATTTGAAGAAGTTGTACCAAAAAAAAAATATTGTTGGAAATGGATGAGGCCCTGAAAGAAAATCCAGGAAGATGGTGGGGGTCACACAAAAACAACATTACAAACTAGGTACAATGTCTCACTTTGATGACAATGCAATTTTTAGAAAAAGTAGAAGGATGCAAAGTTATATACACAAGTCGAAGTTGTCTGAATGACCACGTGCAAAGTTGCGAGGAATCCTGGAGAAGCATTCCTCAAGAAAAATGGGTACACAAATTCATCAACACACTAGACATAGCCCCTATCAATTGGTACCTACAAGCAAAACTGTGCCTCATCACTGCAGATTGGGAAGGTATGACCCAGAACTTTGTAACTACCTTTTTGTTTGAAAGACAATATCCTACAGTGGATCAAGTGTTACAGATTGTAAGAAAAAAAGTAATTGAGCATGCACCTAGCCTCCCTTTGGAATAAGAAGAGGATGAATGGACTGCGCCTCTTCAGAAACTGCAAGTTTGTTACAATATCAATGCTGACGAAGACGATGATCTAAGGAAGGAGAACATCGTCGAAACAGAAGGATATAGAGACATAGAAGGACTAGGAATTGAACTACCTTTCATTGGAGAACCGATCAAGATCAAGAAATTCAACATTGGAACAGAGAAGACCCCAAAAATTGCTAATGTTGGAGATTATTAGGATGTTGCCACTATTGACAAGATCACAGAATTACTGCATGAATATCAGGACTTGTTTCCAACCAAGTTCACAGATATGAAGGGTATTAAAGGGCCCATGGGAGATATGAGGATCCCTTTGAAACCAGATGCAAGGCCAATTAAACAGAGACCCTACAAATTGAACCCTAAATATAAAGAGAAAGTGAAGATTGAACTCGACAGAATGTTAGAATAAGGAATCATAGAACTTGTTGAAGAGTCAAAGTGGATTAGCCATATGGTAGTACAAGACAATAAGATAAGAGAAATCAGGATTTGTGTAGATCTTAGGAGGATGAACCATGCCTATTTACATGACCCGTTCCCTACACCATTCACTAACGAAATGTTAGACAATGTAGGAGGACAGAAGGTATATTCTTTTACAGATGGATTTTTAGGATACCATCAGATCTATATTTCCAAGGAAGATCTCAATAAGGCCACATTTGCAATAGAATGGGGATCCTACCAGTATACAATGATATCGTTTGGATTGAAGAATGCCCCAACCATGTTTTTGTGGGTGGTGGTCGAAGCGTTCAAGGAGTTTTTACATAAATTTCTAGAAGCATATTTTAATGATTGGACTATTTTTAGCTTATTACTAAATCATATTGAATGTCTAAGACTAATATTGGATAAGTGCAGGTAGTGTCAAATTTCCTTGAACCTGAAGAAGTGAATATTATTTTCACCCTTTGGAATGTTGTTAGGTCATATTGTGTGTAAGCACGGATTGCTGGTAGATCCATCCAAGATTGCCATTATAGTTGATATATGCCCTCCTACTTCAATCAAATAGTTGTTCACTACGCTAGGACGCATTAGATATTACAAGAATTTCATTAAATTCTATGCACAGATCACAACACCCATGGAGAAGATTTTGAAAAAAGACTATCAGTTGCATTGGACAAAATAATGCCAGCAGAGATTCGACACACTGAAACAGAAATTGGTTACTGAGCCTATTCTGGTTTTCCCAAATTGGAGCAAGGAATTTCATGTGCATGTCTATGCATCTTCTATCACATTAAGAGTTGTGTTAGAACAGCCGGGATCTGGAGACATTGACCACTCGTTAGCCTTTGTTAGCAGGAAACTATCAACAACTAAGATTAATTACACCACCACTGAGAGATAAGGGTTAGCCATGGTGTATGCACTGAATAACCTCCGCCACTAATTGTTGGGAGGAAACTTTAAATTATTTATTGATCACTCTGTGTTGAAATACCTAGTCAACAAGCCAGTGTTGGGGGGGAGATTTTGCAAATGAATTCTCTTATTTCAGGAATATGATTTCAAGATTGTGGTTAAGCCGGGAAGAATGAACAAAGGTCATGACCACTTTTCAAGGTTAGAACATGGATAAGAGCCTACTAATTTGGAGGATACACTTCTAGATGCACAGTTGCTGGCCATCAGGAAGGTTGATGATCACTTCAAGAAGATAGTCTAGTTCCTATCAAGAGGAATGGCACCTGGTGACTATACAATTATTTAGAAGAAACAACTGGTAGTGCGTGTTGTAGAATTTTCACTTATAGTTGGACAACTATACAAGATGGGACCTGATGAGATATTGAGGAGGTGTGTTATGGAAGAAGAGAGACCATTGATCCTTGCATAAGCACGTGAAGGCATTGTAGGAGGACACTATGTAGGAAAAAAAACAACACAAAAGATTTTTAGGGCTAGCCTTTGGTGGCCTACTCTACATAGAGATTCTAAGGACTATTACAGAGCCTGTGATGTAAGTCAAAGAGTTAGGAAACCATCTTGAAGAGATGAAATTCCTTTAGCAACATAACTGACCCTACAAGCATTTGATAAAGGGTCCATTGACTTTGTGGGAGCTATAAACCCACCACAGAAGCACACAGGAGCTAGATACATAATCACTATGATAGAGTATTTGACGAGATGGGTCGAAGAAAGACAAGTTAAGGACTGTAGTGCAACTGCAGTTGCACGCTTCATATTTGATGATATCATAACAAGGTTTGGATGCCCAAAGATCCTTATGAGAGATCAAGCCACACATTTTATTAACAATACTGACTCATGAATTTGAAGTTCACCATCATAAGAGCACACCCTATCATCCATAAGCAAATGGGATAGTTGAAGAATTTAATAAGATCTTGTAGACAATGTTGACAAAGATATGCAGTGTGAACAAGGATGAATGGGATTTGAGAGTACCCGCAGTATTATGGGCCTATGGAACCACTTGCAAGAAATTGACCATGAAGACCCCCTTTAAATTGGTCTATGGTCTAGAAGCCATTGTACCCATGGAATATTTGGTTCCTAGTCTGAGAATTGCAACCTTTAAAGATATGGATGACACTGGCGCTGTGCAAAATAGGCTTGCATAGTTGGTTGAGCTGGAATAAGATAGATTTATTGCAATATTTCACCAACAGGTTCAGAAACAAAGAAAAAAGGCATACCATGAGAGGCACATCAAGAAGAAAGCCTTCAAGCAAGGAGATTTGGTACTAATATACAACATCAATTTCACGAAGCATTCAAGAAAGTTTAGAACACATTGGCTAGGGCTATATGAGGTTGTCTACGTCATGGAAGGAGGAGTTGCATAGTTGCAAACATTGAATGGGAAATGGAAGGAAGGTTTGGTGAACAGGAGCTGGTTGAAACTGTACTATGACAACCAGCTGCCTCACAGATCTCACTAAAAGTATAAGGAAAAGGGTCTAGGTACTAGGTGTAGTTGAAATTGGGTACCAGAAACAAAAAATACATTCTTCACACAGCGGGGAGGGAAAGAGAAGAAAGCACGAGATTCTCCGCATAGCCTGAAGACAAAGAGAATCGGAAGGATCAGACCCAAAGTGCCTTGAGATAAGACACAGGTGAGTGTTGGGGGCTTGTTGTCCCTTGGGTATGGAAATAAGTGAAGAATAAAGTATAAAAGATGAAATGTGAACTCTGCAGAAGACATAGTGACTAATGATGGGTCGAAGTGAGCAGAAAAGAAGAAAATATGGTGTAGAGTAAGAGAAATCAAGTCGTTGGACAAGGAGATCGAGGTTGACAAGTCAAAGAGGAACATGGATCATGGAAAAATCAATCAGTAGAAAAATCCACTATTGGATGCTTTAGAGCACTGCGTGAGAAGGAAGGAAAGACAAGGTGGCGAAGCCCTGAAAACACAGTTCAAGTTGACCTAGGGTTTTAGACACATACGATTTTGGTATCTAGGGTTTTGACACTTAGGTCTCGACCTAAGGATATTGATGAGTGATTATAATGTATAAATAAAGGTCGAGATGAGTAAGAAAAGGTTGGTTGTTGTTGGTGATAAGTTCGTTGAGAGTTCATTGTTATTGTGTGAGAGAGAAGTGTTGAGTGAAAGACCCTTCTCGTATTATAATATCTTCATCTCGGTGCGAAGATCAAACCTACAACTGGGTGCATAGGGAGCAGAGAGAAAGAGAGAGAAGAAGAGAAGATTTTCTAGCTAAGAGCGCAAACAAGAATAATATGCTTTCATCTTAATATATTATAAAGCACAGGTTTGTGGACGTATCCCTAGGGAGAGGGTGAACCACATATATCTTGTGTTATGTGTGATTGATGTTGTGTTCTTTGTCATTTGATATGTTGGTATTGTGATATTTTGTTAGATATTAAATATAAGTTGCATAGTAGGTTCAAGGAAGGTAACAAATAATTAGGTGTATGTGTGCTTTTTCTATGAATCTACTCTGCATTTCCTTTGGTTGTAGACATATGTTTCCTACAACCCCTTATAGCTACTTTAGGTGAGACAGCATCTGCTTCATAGGTGTTTCCAGAAGGGCCAGTAGTTAGGGCTTGTTGGTGCGCTATTAGAGCTGAACCTCGAGTCTGCCCTTGTGCCAACAACTATCTTGGTTGAAAGATTTCAATAAGAAGACAACTGAAGGTTTTAAATTGGTTATCCTTTCTACAATATGATGTCTAGATGAATATCCATAATTATCGAATGAATTTCATCAATGATTAGAATTAATTATTAGAAACATATGATTGATATTGTATATGGAACTAAATGAATCATACAAATGAATATAATAATATGCACAGTAATATACTGAAACCCAAATACTATTAATAAATGAAATAATAGAATATTATTGAACACAAACTAGCTAGAATGATGGTAACTTATATCCTAAGAGAGAGAGACATAAAGAGAGATGCCAACTATGCTCATTCAAAAAAAGTTATTACATGAGGATGAAAGAATGGTATTTTAACATAAATAATGAACCAAAATGTTCCAAAATCGTAACCTTAAAAGGTGAAGTTTGAAAAGGTTTTTGGGTTGTGATATGGTTAGTTGATACGCTAATGTCCTGAGGATGCACCTTTTATATACAATCTCCATTTGGGATGCATAGTAGCTCATTGGAAATACAAAACTGAGAAGTAAAATTTTTGGAAAGGACAGGGAAATAAATGGCCACACCTACCACATGAATGGACAAAAAACATCATTTAAAGACTCAAAGTGTCCACAAAAGTTTAGGACCTCAAAAACTATAGAAAAACAAGTTTCCAAGGCAGATAACTATGTTCAGGCACTGGAAGAGGTTGGTAGCAATTGATGTCCACTTAGATCAATCCTCCCCCCCTCAAGAATCAATTATCCCCATTGTTTCAAGTTCCCTCATCATATAGAAAAGGTTTTGTTGAATTTAACTCTGGGTGAGCCACTTCCCTTGGTGACAAAGTTGGTGTCCTACGAAAACTTGATAGAGTTGTATGCTCTGCTGGGAGGGGAAATTTGACTTGGTGTCCATGATAGGATCCATTGTAGCCTTTTCAATGTAGTCAGGATTTATTTTTGTAGGGTCAAAATGATCACCCACCTTTGAAGTCTCCAATAAGGGTAAAAAATATGGTCGAAGTAGCTCCACATTAAATGTTGGGTACAAGCCAAGGAAAGGGGAAATAATTAATTCAAAAGAATTCTCTCCCACAACCTTATTAATGGTGTAAGGCCCATATTGGAGTGGTATGAAATTTATATGGGGGGTTGTGATGTTTCCTTTCTGCAAATGCAACCACACCTTATCACCAACCTAAAACTTATGTGGAACTCAATGCTAATCAATTTGGTAATTGTACTTGGCATGTGATTTTTGTAGGATATCATAAACCTATTTTTGAATGTGCTATATCCACTCAAAAAAATTTCCTACTCTATATACCCTAATATCCTCATGGGAGGTATCTTCTTGTGAAAATGAAATGGGGAGAGCTACATTAATGGGAACCAATGGTTGGAACCCCAATCACACTTGAAAAGGGTTGTGGCGAATACAAATGTGGAGGGTTGTATTATAGCTATGTTGAATCTAAGGAAGGATTTTATCCCATGTGTGTTGTTTTTTGGAGTTGAACATTATAAATAGATGCACAATCACTCTGATCACCACCTCTATTTCTCCATTAGATCGGGGGTGAAAGGAAGTGGATTTGTGATTTTGGTTCCCATCAGTGACAATATGATGGACAATAATGTAATAAAGAACCTACTATCGCGATATCAAATAATAGTCTACATTAGTCAAAAATGAAAGAAAACACGTTTGAAGAATATCTTAGCAGTGGCCTCGGTGGTGATACTATTCTTATGGGCTGTCAATATGGCCATCTTAGAAAACCGATCAATGACCATAAATACATAGTGATTACCATGTTTGGTAGAAGGTAGAATAGATATTTAATCCATGGAGGTGGACTCTTAGGGCCTATCGGGAGTAGGAAAATGACTGTACAACCCATTCTTTTTAATGCTAGGTTTGGTAATGGTATATGCAGTGCATGTTTGATATACTTTCTGAAATCATGTCAAATCCATGACCAATAGAAGTACTTTTGTAGTACAACCCTGATATTTTCCAAACCAAAGTGTCCTTCCATTCAACTATAATGACATTCCCAAGTAAACTTAATACACTCACTTGAAGGAACACAGAGATGACCCAAATGACATAACAATCCATCTTGGAGAATAAAATATGCAATTGGTGTGCCTAAACCAAATTTTTGATATGTAGCAATGAAGTCAAGATCATTATGATATAGTTGAAACTACCTAGAGGTCTCATGGCGACAAGAGTTGAGAACTCTGGTTAGTGTTGCAACTCAAGGTCAACTAAGGAAGTCAATGAGTCTATTGGTGCTACTCTTGTTTTATTTAATGTCGAGGTGGAACTATTGTGGGTAGGTGGACCACTTTTGGTAGTGGTCATTTTATGAATTTTTTTTTGTTTGCATGAACTATATAGGCTTGTGATCAGTGTGGATGACATTCTCCTTCTAGAGAATGTAATTATTCCATTGGCGACAAGATTTTACAATGGAGTATATATCCTTGTCATAGGTGGGATATCTACAGATAAAATCAGATAATGTTTCACTATGATATGCCATTTAATTTCCCTATTGAGTGAGGTTGACACCAATATCATATTTGGTGGATTCTGTCTCAATATCAAATGGTTTTTGCAGGTCTCGCAATGTGAGCACCGGTGCATAATATAGGTAGTGTTTCATATCTTAGATCTCTTTCTTGTATTATTTAGACCAGGAAAACTTGGGTTCATATCCCCCCTTTATCACTTGAATTAAACCCTACACAATATGAAATATCCCTAGCATAGAACATTGGTAGAGGTTGGAAAGGCCCAACAAACTACGAAGCTCTTTCAAATTTACTAGGGATTGACAATGATGAATGACATGCATCTTTTTTAGGTCCACATGGACCTAATGTCCATCCATGATATATACTAACTATTGAATTCTCTACATGTCTAATGAGAATTTATCAATATTGGCATATAACTTGTATTGCCACGGGGTTGTCATGACTCATTGAATGTGTTGTGTAAGTTTTCTTCCTAGGTACAACTAAATATGATGATGTCATCCAAATATAAAACAACAAAAGAGTTTGTGAACAATTGCAAAATATCATTCATCATCCTCATTAATGTCACTAGAGCATTTGTCAAGCCAAAAGGAATGACCAACCACACAAAGAGGCCTTCTTTATATTTGAAGGTTTTCTTCAATACATGAGTTTGATTTATTGAAATCTAGTTCCAAATTGAATTTATATCAATCTTACTCAACAACATGGAATCCTTGACATGATCATGAAGAACATCAATTCGATGGATTAGGTATTGATTCTTGACAACAATTTTTTTCAAGGCTCTATAATCAATATAGACTTTCCATGCCCCATCCTTCTTTTGCAGCAACACAATTGGGCTCCTGTGAGGTGAGGATATTGCTAGAATGTGTCCATTTCAGATCAACTCCTAAATTTGATGTTTTATTTCCTCAGTCCAGAGAAGGGAGCATATGTATATTGGAACATGGGGTAAGGGAGAACCATGTATAAAGTTAATGGGTGTTTGACCTAACTTTGTAGAAGAACCCATATGGGTGAAGTGAAGATGTCTCTATACTCCTATACAACATTTTCCACCTACTTCTATTCTGTAGAAAAACTCTATGCTAGAGTTTTGGTTGTCGAAGGGACCTTTCATTCACCTTCTAAATGAACCATAAAGAGGACAAAATTTGCAATCTAAGAGATTACCTTATGGAACTTCTTTTACAAGATTAATGAAATTGCAATAGTCAGCTCTGATACCCTATAGGGATGACCTCACAAAGTAACAATGACATTACAGGGCTAGGACTCATAAATTTCATGATGTTTCCACATATAAGGTTGTCCTAAAATAATATCACAAAATTCAAGTTGGGAAACATTACACAGTACCTCATCTTTGAAGGGTTGATGTCATAGGAAAGGAAACACAACAAGATGATGAAAACTTCTCTTCCTTGGCTCAACCAAATGATGGTGTATAGTTAAAGACATGGCATTGTTGGAAACACTCAATCTCTTGATGACCTATGTTGATATTGGGTTCTTGGATCCCACTATCAACAATGAAATGTAGTGGGATCCCCTTTAACCACATCTGTGAGGGGAAAATGTGCTCCCCTTCCTCAAGCACTGTCAACTATATCATTGGATATTTGTAGTTGTGATTGTAGAAGTTGGTTCTTCCAAGAAGATATTCTTTCTCTTATCCTGTTATAAATTAGATTTTGAGTTAGAGTTTGGATCTTTTTATTTATGCTCCATCAACTATGTTATTTTGAGAGAAATTCATCAATGTTGTGCCAACAAATTTTGTGGAATTCAACAAATTTTTGGTGTCCATATTCCACTTCTTGTTACCCTTCTTTGATTGTGGTTTGGACCAGTTGTCTTGAGGTTGGCCCTCTTTGATTTGTCCCTTTTTCTTTGTGTTATGATTTCCCTTACCATGCTTCTATTGTGGTGGATTTGTAGACCTCAACTCCTTGTTGTTTCATTGCTTAAATTTATGCTCAATTCTAATAGCATATTGATAAGAAAATATCTATGAGGATATGTCGAAGAAATCTGTCTATATTGGGATGTACATGTGTAGGTCACTAGGGTACTTCAAAACCATGTGTCTTTTGAACTCTATGATACCCAAATTTAAGGGAAACATATGGAATATATTGGTGTACTCTAACACTATTTGGTCTCTCTCTTGTCATAGATTTTTCCATCTCCTCTAATGGTCATCATAATTTCCAGCAACATAGAATTCCTCATTCAGGACATCGACAAAGGCCACTCAAGTCGGTCTTGTCTGAAATTCCATAGAATCATCATCATTATGCCTTTCTTGGTAACCTTCCCACCAATCTTTGACATAAGGAAGGGCTTTAATCATCATGGAGGTAATATTTTCGTTGTCAGAATTTTTAAATAGAGTAATAACCCTTTAGCAGATTTAACCACTTCTCCAAAGCACCTCATCTTGTTAACTTGTACCCTTAAGGGTGTCACACCTTCGAAATGGATTCTTGTTGAGGATGCCTCACCCATTATTTGGGCAATATAGAGAGAGAGCATGCATTAATGTTGATTCTTAATGTATTAATGTATGTATTCCATGTGTTAATCATGATGCCATCATAATATTTATACAAATATCCATAACTTTATACTAGGGTTTATGTAAATCTATGTTATTGTCATTTATGATAATTGAACAAGGGTGGATAGGATAACAATCATTCCTCACAACCATCCAAACTAAACCCAATTGACTCAATTGACTAGTAAAAAATTATATTCCTAAACCCTACCCAAAATGAATGAATAATCATCCTGCCTTAACTTGCTTACTTTCTACTTACTTATTCTTTACTTTCTATTTACACTTCCTTTGCCGTAGATGATAGTGATAGAGCTCACTCCTTTTATTTTATAAACATTCTCATCATTGATGGTGACAGAAAACACTCCTTTAACTCAATTTTCATCTTGTTGATCGACTCGTTTTAGCACGGAACTCCAGTAAAATGTGAAAAAACAAAGTCCAAAATTTGTTTCGGTTTTTTTTCGTTAACTACATTTCATAGATTTTTTTGGTGCTTATATTATCTTTTAAGACTATGGAAATATTATATATGAAACTAAATAACATCTAAGAAAATCTCGCATAACAATCACCTAAACATATCGAAATATGGAGTAACGAATGAATGAATCGTGAAAATGATTAGATTTCAAATTGGAGGTTACATTTCTCTAGATGGAAGTTGAAGAATGATTATAAATGAAGAACTCATACCATGTGCATCCATTGGGTTCAAGCGCAGGCTGTCTGCCATGAATTGGTGGATTGGCAGTTGGATGAACAATTGCAAAGAAAAAAGAATAGATAGTGGAAATCAAAATTTTCAAGATTATGTCAAGCCAAACAAATGGAAGTGGTCAGGTGCACGAAACATGGCATAAATAGAGAAGTTAACATTAAAGTAGAATATGGATACATACCAAAGTTCAAGAGGATCTACACATATATAGCACATATAAGTGAATGATGTCTTCGAGGCATATTCAAATTTTTTTCTAGTATTTAACCTCCAAACCAATTGTTGTTTTGAATAATGTATTTTGAATGGCGTATGACACGAAGAAATCCAGATCTCACCAAGCATCTTACTTCTCATCCACACATGAGCAAAGTTCATGTCCTCCAAAAATTGTCAATGTTTCCAATAATTTATTTCAATTTCTTTGTCAAAAAGTAGGTCTAGGTAATGTTAAATATAATGTAACCTCAACAGGCTAACTGTACACTACCAGCTGTCCTGGCTAGCTGTACTTTTTTTTCTTGATTTTCTTGAGCCTATTTAGCTCAGCTATTTTCCTTTTGCACAAGACTTCTTCATTAACTCTTCTCATTCTACTTTCTCCTTACATTCTCAATACACTGAATACTATTTTTTCTCTATTCTTTCTCTCTGCATTTCTTGCTTCACAATTTATCATGGTATCAGAGCTACAGTAGTAAGCCTCTTCACACAGGCTAGAGAGCAACACGGTCCTCACAACACATAGCTTAAATTGACATCCAGAGCACGGGACACATCTTTTTCATAAGGCTTGGATAGCTATCTGCCATCCACTCAAAAGATCGTCATAGGAAGCACGCACGAGGAAGCAGAGTGCTATACACTCGAAAGATCGAGGAAGCAAAGGCTGCAGAAGGAGAAAGTTTAAAGATTCATGAACAATTTCAGATTTGTCAAAGATTCACGAAGAAGAGCTGCAGGAGGCAGGAACATTTGAAGAATTCAAAGAAATTCATTCAAACTAGTGAAATATTGTTGAAGAAGGCATAATCGTTTAAAGAATTTTGAGAATTCTCTCAAATCCATCAAATATTGTTGCAGAGAATAGAATTCTTCAAATAATTCGTGTAATTATTTCAAATATGTGAAAGATTCACGAATTTTCTTCCCCGGGAGAGAATCTTTGCAAGAATAGCAAAGAAATCATGAAAGTAGCCAAGAACGAGCAATCACAGCTGTAAGATCCATCCTGTGATCAGATCTGAGGTGAAAATTCAGTTCAGAAGGGAAGAGGAGAGCATATAAAAGGTGAAAGAATCACAACCGTTAAATCTTGCGTAGAGGATCGATATCCATCGGATCTGTGAGAAAGTGCATGAGGTTTAGTCCTTTAGAGTTCACAGGAGAAAAGCCGACTTGCGAAGTCATGAAATTCTGAAATCATCTGCACCATCCATCAAGGAGGACACCTGGCAAGATCTCAGCATTTCACTGACTTGCAGGGTGTAAAGTTTAGAAGACTGTTGGGAGAATTTGTGAATCACTAAATACCAATTCATTCTAGACCATTGGATCGAGAAAGATCATGAGTCGTCGATCTGACTCTATTGCAAAATCAGTTATCGGGAGTTGGAAGAGAAAAGGAGATTGCACTCCAAACCCCGATATGTGAAATCCTGAAATCATCTGGACCGTCCATCAAAAAGGACACGTGGCAGCAGATCCAAGTGCCATCAAAATTTTAGCATTTCAAAGTTCACGATATCGGAGGTCTTGTTGACGAAGGTCGGGACACTCCATGGAAAAATTCCCGAAATCCTTAAAAGATCACAACTATCCATTCGATGGGACACATGGTGGAGATCGAGGAAACTGTCAGTATTTCAGCTACCGGGGTTTCAAGTTGACAGAGGATTTGTGTCACCGGGGGTCGGAAGTCATGAAATTATGAAACATAGGAGGACCATCCATCTTGAGGAGACATGTGGCAGCAATCCAGGATTTCAGGAGATTTTTTGAAAGGAGAAGGACACTTTGACATTTCGGCATTCCCCGTATCAGTATTTTGGGGGTCAAGAGGACAGGAGATCGGGTGTTTGAGTCGTGAAACCCTAAAGGAAGACTGTGGTCTTATGAGTAGTGGTCACATGGACCAAGGCATATCTCAAGGGGCCAATGCAATAAAGGTCATTTCAACATTTCGGCCATCCAAGAGACAAGAGGTCGGGCAATTTGCATCATAAAACCCCGAAATAGTACTGCAGTTAGATGGGAAGTGGCCACATGGACCAAAGGTATAGACTTGGGGCTAATTTTGGTTAAAGGCATTTCGACAAATCGTCATTTTGGATATCGGAAGGACGAAGGGTCAAGGACTCTTCACATCGGGAAACAAGAAATTCTGAATCGCGAAAAGCCGGTAGTACTTTAACATTTAGGCATGTGGTAACATTGAAAGGAGAATAAGGGCCAATCCAAGGTCGTTAAACTCTTTTCGGTGTTTCAGAAATAGGAAGTTGGTAAGCGCAAGAAACAGGTAAACACAAAATTTTTCCAATTTTTTTTTTCCTATTTTGTCAAGTTCTTTAAATATGGCAACGTTTAGCAATTTAGGACCGAATCAAGGTCTGATTCTTCTTGGAAAGAACTATGAGTTCTGGTCTCTTCGAATGAGATCGTTCTTGCAAGAACAAGAGTGTTGGGATCCAATGGATCTTAGATATGTGGAACCAGATCCAGTAGACCTTGTTGCCATGACAAACCAACACAGAATTGCTCAGGCAACTCAGAGGAATAGAGAAAATAAAGCAAAATTTTGGATTCAAAATTATGTGGATGATTCAATTTTCTCAAAAATCACAGGTGCTTGTACTTCAAAACAGGCTTGAGACATCCTTAAATCAGCCTACCAAGGAAATGACAGGGTCAAAAAATTCAAACTGCAGATCTTGAGGACATAATTTGTGACTTTAAGAATGACACAGTCTAAAAATGTGAATCAGTTCATGACCAGAGTCATGGGAATCGTGAACCAGATCAGATTGACTAGTGAAGCCATCACTGATCAATGCATTGTTGAGAAAGTCCTCAGAGGTTTGCTAAATAAATTCAAAATGGTTGTTACAACAATCCTTGAATCCAAGGATCTGTCACCGTTTTCAACAGATGAATTAATCGGTTCTCTGGTGACACATGAGACCAGACTGCATCTCACGGATGAGTCAATCTCCAATTCTTTCAAAATGCAATTCTCCTTCAACAGAGGGAGAGGTAGAGGGAAAAGCATAAGTCACCAAGAAAGAGGGAGCAATCATAGTAACCCTCATTCCAGTGGAGGACATAGACAACAAAATCAGAATCAGATTTTTCAGCCTCAAAGAGGTAGAGGGAGAAGATCAAATGACAAAACAAGCATACAATGGTATTACTGCAAAAAGTATGGATAGTATGAATCTGAATGCAGGAAGAAGCAAGCAGATCAACCCTCAAGCATAGCACATGTGTCAAATCATACAGGAGAAACCTTAGGAGGTATGTTTCTCTCATGCTACAAGACTGAAGAAAAACCTAAAGATCTCTGGTTGCTGGACAGTGGATGTAGCAATCACATGACAGGTAACAAAGATTTACTTTCATGCATTGATTCTTCAATCTCATCTGATATTACACTTGGAAATGATTCCTTAGTCAAGGTTCAAGGAAATGGAACTATTCATATTCTTACTAAATAGAATGTAAAGAAGGACATAAACAATGTTTATCATGTTCCAGATCTGAAACATAATCTGCTAAGTGTAGGACAACTCATTGAACATGGCTATAAGGTACTCTTTGAGGGAGCATCTTGCAAGATATATGACAAAATCCCAAGCAGAAAATTGATTTCTGAAATCCAAATGACTAAGAATAGGATGTTTCCCCTTACACTCAGAACTGCAAATATGATTCAACCATATGCACAAAGTGCATCCACCTTGAATGAAATAATGGTTTGGCATACAAGATTTGAACATCTACCCTTTAAGATTCTAAGTCTTCTTCATAAGCACTCCATGGTCAAAGGTCTTCCCATCTTCAAAGAACAAAATTCCCCATGTGAGTCTTGCATACTTGGAAAACATAAGAGAACTAGTTTTCCACAGTCATCCAATCAAGCCAAACAACATCTTGTACTAGTTCACACTGACCTATGTGGACCAATGAAAATAGAGTTAATAGGTGGTAGCTTTTACTTTCTAATGTTTATTGATGATTTTAGCATGAAAATCTGGATCTATTTTCTCAGACACAATTCTGAAACTTTTGCAAAATTCAAAGAATTGAAGGCAGAAGCTGAAAAAAAGAGTGGTAAATATATAAAAGCACTCAGGTCTGATGGAGGAGGAGAATACAACTCCAATGAATTTGCAAATTTCTACAAATGACAAGGCATTATCATGAAAACAACAACTAGGTATACTCCATAATAGAATGGAGTGGCTGAAAGGAAAAATCAGACAATAATGAATATGGCAAGAACACTTCTCAAAAAGAAAAGTTTGTCAAATATTTTTTGGGCTGAAGTAGTGGCATGCTTAGTTTATCTCTTGAATAGATCTCCAACCACAAGTATAAAGATGAAAGTCCCTCAAGAATCATGGATTTGGAAAAAGCTAAATGTTGCACATCTAAGGACATTCAGATGCATAGCATACACTCACATACCTTCCGAATTAAGGAAGAAACTAGACAATAGAAGTGAGAAATGTATCTTTATTGGATATAGTGAAACATCTAAAGCCTACAGGCTTTACAATCCAATCTCCAAGAAACTAATTCTCAGCAGAGATGTAAAATTTTTGGAAAATCAATTCTAGAATGAATCAGAAAATCAACAACCGGACAGTCAAAATCCATTGCTGCCAAGTTCTGAAAACACAGAAAATTCAGGACAACAAATACCTCTACATGTTCTTCCAAGATTGCAGGTACAAGGACGATCTAAAAATTTTCAGGATAACTCAACTTCAAGTAGAGACTCATCCTCTGAAATTGAAAATTAGAGAACTCAAAGTTTGAGAGAAACCCATCAGCAGTTGGATGACTTTGAACAACACAACCTTTTTTATTTAATGTCATGTCAACCTACATCTTTTAAAGAAGCCACTAAGGAGACACATTGTGTTCAAGCCATGAACCAAGAAATTGACTCCATTGAGAATAACAAGACATGGGATCTTGTTGATTTTCCAAGTCACAAGAAAAGTATTGTTGTCAAGTGGGTTTACAAAACTAAACTCAATGAAAAAGGGAAGATCGAAAAACACAAGGCAAGACTTGTTGCCAAAGGATTCTCACAACAACCTGGTACTGACTATGGTGAAACTTTTCCTCCAGTAGCAAGGTTAGACATTGTAAGAACTCTATTGGCCATAGCATCCCATCATAAATGACAAGTATACCGAATGGATGTCAAGTCATCTTTCCTAAATGATTTCTTAGATGAAGAAGTTTATGTCATTCAGCCACCTGGATTTGAAGTCCAAGAGTAGCCAACCAAAGTATATCGGTTGAAGAAAGCCTTGTATGGCTTAAAGCAAGCTCCAAGAGCTTGGTACAACAAAATTGACACTTATCTGATCAAAAGTGGTTTCAGCAGAAGTCAAAATGAGCCAACTCTTTACACAAAAAATGATCAACACGGTAAAATTTTCATTGTATGTTTATATGTTGATGACATGATATATACTGGAAATATTGAATTAACCAATTTTAAAAATGCCATGCAATCTGAGATTGAGATGACAGATCTTGGCATCATGAAATATTTTTGGAGGATTGAGGTTGATCAATCAACCAAAGGCATTTTTGTCTATCAAAAAATGTATGCAGCAGACATCATCAAAAGATTTCGCATGGAAGAATGCAATCTAGCAGAAACCCCTATACCTCTAGGCACAAAATTGAGCAAGAAAGATGAAGGCCCTACAATGGACCCTACCCTGTACAAAATTTTAGTAGGCATTTTGTTGTATCTTACAACAACTAGGCCTGATATTATGTATGCAGCCAACCTTGTTTCCAAATTCATGGAATCTCCCAAAGATTCTCACTGGAAAATGGCGAAATGGATTCTGAGATATATTGCAGGAACTCTCAATTTTGGCTTATGGTACACTAAATCTAATAGTAATCAACTATCTGGTTACATAGACAGTGATTTTGCAGGTAGCCTAGATGACAGGAAAAGCACCCCAGGACATGTTTTTCACCTGGGCACGAACCTGATCTCATGGGCATCAAAGAAACAACCAATTGTATCAATCTCTTATGCAGAGGCAGAGTATGTTGCTGCTACCTCAACTTCTTGTCAAGATATGTGGTTGAGAAGAATATTGAAAGATATGTCACATATAGAAAAGGATCCAACTCCTATTTTCAGTGACAATACTTCAGCAATAGCTCTATCCAAAAATCATTTGTTTCACAAGAAAAGCAAGCACATTGACACTCGCTTTCACTTCATCCATGAGCTAGTCAATAATGGTGATATTGCACTTCAATTATGTGGTTCTCGAGATCAGCTCGGAGATATCTTCACAAAGCCACTAGGAAAAAAAAAAAATGATTTTAAGAGATAACACTTGGGCATAATCAGTTCGGATGTTTGTAACTGTACACTTGCTCAATTTGGAATACAACTGATGCTCCCTTAATACTTGCAACACCATCCTCAAATGATTCTCATGCTCTTCTTCAAACTTGGAATATATAAGAATTTCATCCAAAAATCCAATGACAAACTTGTCTAAATATTATCGGAAAACACCATTCATTAAACACATGAAAACAACTGGTGCATTTGACAACCCAAATGGCACCACTGTGAGCTCATAATGACCATACCTTTTCTTGAAGGTGGCCTTGCTGATATCTTCCTCTTTAATCCTTACCTGATGATATCTTGACCTAAGATATATCTTTGAAAATATCTTTGCATCCTTCAATTGATCAAAGAGATCATCAATCCTTGGCAAAGGATACTTGTTCTTTATAGTCACTTTATCCAACTGTCTGAAATCAATGCATAATCTTATTGTCCCATCTTTCTTCTTCATGAATAGGACTAGGGAACCCCAAGGTGATACACTTGGGTGTATATACCCCTTATTTAGAAGTTCTTGAAGCTGCATTTGATACTCCTTCAGGTCTGATGTACTCATTCTGTAAGGAATCTTTGACACTGGAGCTTCTCCAGGCATTAAATTTATAGAGAAATCAATATCCTCTTTGGGGGTAGTCCTGCTATCTCATTGAACACATTTTCAAACTCTTTTAGGACTACATAATCTTCCAAATTTGGCATCTTATCTTTAGGTGTCTCTTCCATATGTGCTGCAAATATTTGACACCCTTTTCTATAACATTTCTTTAGCTACAATTATGAAATTGCTCTAATGGTTACTACTCTAGGAATTCCCTACACTTTCCTTAGGCCCCCTTCCTCATCCAATCAAGTAAATCACTTGTTATGACAGTGTAGGATAGGATGATGCTGATCCAACTAATCCATCCAATTAGACAGTTATAGGAACCGAAACCATCACATTACAACAATGGGCTGTGTTTGTCACATTATGACATTAGTATATTTTCATGACATTGCAACATGGGGATATGTTTGACACATTGAGGATAGGCATATGCTTGTCAAATGGTGACGAAAGGGATATGTTCATCATATTGTGACGTTACATTATTTGTTAGACTGTGATGAAACTATGTTTGTCACATTGTAACAACATGGTTATGCTCGTCACATTGTGATGACATGGCTATGCTCGTCAAATTGTGACGTTACATTATTGGTGATATTGTGATGTAACTATGTTTCTCCAATTGCAAAGATAGGGATATGCTTGTCACATTGCCATTACATGGCTTTGGTGATCATGTTACAATGTTGCACTGGTGGTCATATTGTGACATTATTATGTTCATCATATTGGGACATTAGTATATTCATCACATTGCAACATTCCTATCTTCGGCACGTTGCAACATCTGATTTTGTTTTTCAAATTGCAACATTGATTTATGTTTGTCAAATGGGAAGATTGGTTTGTGTTTGGCACATTACGAAAAGGAAGTTCTAGCCAAGTTTAAAAAAAAAAATTAATGAAGTGTTTCCTTTGTTAGAAAAATAGGAACTTTCAACTAATGTGACGCATTAGAAGAAAAATTTAGAATCATACTTGTTATAAGGACATTGATAGCGAATGATATTGAGATTTACAATTATGATTCTTACTTGTTCTAAATACATTTATAGAAAATCATCTTGAACTTTGTAGATGATAAATTACACTTGTTCTAAGGACATTTTTAGTAAATCTACATGATTCTAAGGACATTGATAGTAAATAATTTAATAATTTATAATAAATATAAAAATAAAAATAATTTGATATTATGATTTACTCCTATTATTCAATTACTCCTATGGCTGTGAAAGGTGGAAAACCCTAGTCCCAATCTCGACGCGAACAACTGCGTGACTGAACTATGAAACACCGCAGCAAACCACCTGCCAAAACCAGGCATCGACATTCTTCCAGTCTGTTCCAACAGTATGAACATAGAAGAGGGGGGAAAACCCCCTTGTACATATATGTTATGGCTAACGATTGATGGGGCACAAGGGAAAAACGACCATCTTTTGAGCCGACACCGCAAGTATGCGAACAACTCCTCGCCAGAGAACAAAGACTTAGCAAGGAAATGGAGACAAAAGCCAACACATCCCATCCAAAAGCACCTTGTGAATGGGAGCTAGGTAAATGCATCCCACAAATGGAAAAACCCCTGAGATACATCATCAGCTCAACAAGACTGGGGGAACATACCTAGTTCATGAAAGAGCATGTCCTCATTGGCAAATTTCTAGGGTTGTGGCCATCTGAACGAGATCTGAATAGATGGATAAAACACTGGTGGAACCCCAAAGGTGATTATGAGGTTCAACTTAGGTCTAAAGGATTCTTCATAATTATTTCGTACAAGCTAGAAGACCGAGATCAAATCTTTGAGAATGGCCCATATTTCTACAACTCGGTAGGGCTATTCCTAAGATTCTTGACAGAACTCTTCATCCTAGACAAGGAGGACTTCACAATGGAACCTATTTGGATCCACCTCTATTCCCTGCCACAAGAGTTCTAGTTGGAGGATATTCTCATGGGAATAGGTAATACAGTGGGTCATTATGTTAAAACTTTAGAAGCCACAAAGCAAAGGAAATATACCTCATACGCCCGGATATGTCTTTATATGAATATATATAAGGCTCTACTAGGGGCAGTAATGCTGGAATATCAGGATGAAGACTCGAAAAAAACACTGGACTGCGAGCATATCCCTTTCTGTTGCAGGAAATGTCATGAACATGGCCACCTATTCAGAGACTTCCCCTTGAATAAATAGGATATCAAAGTCAATGATACCACATAGAAAGATGGTTTCACCATTGTCATAGCTAGAAAGAAAAACCCTCCCACAAAGTAGATCCCCGACCCCAAGCCTAAGATCTTGACCAAAAACTCTTACGAGATACTGAACCAGCTACCAGAAGAAGAAGAAATCCAAGATCCACACAAAGAGTCGCAATAGGGAAAAGAATATGACCAAACCCTTTCCTCCTCTATCCCAAACTAAGAAATCTACCAAGAAGAGAGAGGTGACAGAGACAGTGACATCTTAATGCAGATGGATGCTCGAGATTTAGCAAGTATTGACCTTGAGAAACTTGAGGAAGTCCTCAATCAAAAGGATTTCTAGACCCTCCCTGAAGAGAAACTCAGAAAGGTACACAAGGTCTTTCTCGACTCAACAATGGGATCCATGGCACGTTTGGGCATAGTCATTGAATCAGGTTCAGGCTCAAAAAAGATACCACGAGAGAATAAAAGAAGGGGGCGCAAACCAGTACATCAACTAATCAAGGAGGCAGGCAATCTCATGATCAACTCAGGACAGATTCATAAGCTCTCGGAGGGATACCTCCGCCCAACACCACCCTCATTATGATGAAGATCATCACTTGGAACATTAGAGGACTCAATGGAAGATCCAAACAAAGGATCCTCCGAGACTGCATCAAGGCAGAAAACCCAGACATTCTAATGTTACAAGAAGCAAAATGTGTAGGGACAGAAGCTGAAACTATCTTCCATCGCATCTGGAGAGGATGTGACTTTGTTCTAACAGACTCCTTAGGGTCCTCATGGGGTCTAGCCATACTTTGGAACCCAAGAAACACTACTCTCAGTAAATATTTCTCCACAATAGGCACCATAAAAGCCCACTTTGAAGTCATAGGCTTGAATCAGGAAGGGACCATCACCAATGTCTATGGACCCCAAATCAACAGGAAAAATATAAATTTATGGAGTGGCTAGCTCTTATCAAATATTTGGTAACCTCACCTAACTGGATCATCGAAGGCGATTTCAACATGATCTTGTCGCTGGAGGAAAAAACTGGCGGGAGAAAAAGGTTGGAACAAGACAGTGATAATTTCAAAACCCTTATTGAAAATCTAAAGTTAGTAGATATAGAGAACAAAAATGGTACTTTCACTTGGTCCAACCGCAGATAAGGAAACCAACATGTAGCTTGTCATCAGGACCACTTCCTTGTGGCCGAGGAACTGATTGAAAAGGACCTCTGCATGGAAAGTCTCATTCTCCCTAAAGCTGGATCGGACCACTGGCCAATAGCCTTCCATCTAGAAATAGAGGCAATACCCAAATATAAACCCTTTCAGTTTGAGAAATTTTGACTCACACACCCAGACTTCCATCAGCTTGCAAAAACATGGTGGGCTCAGAAAGAAATAGATCATGGTACTAGCATGTGTAGGTTCCACCAACGACTCAAAAAATTCAAGCAATCACTAAAGGAATGGAATAAAAACACTTTTGGAAACATATTCCAAAGCATGCAAGAAATAGAGAACAATCTAATGGAGATACAAAAAAATTTCATCTCAGAAACTCAAACTACTAAACTAATGGAAGAGGAAGAGAAGCTACAAGCACAACTAGAAGAAAGGAGAAAGCAAGAGGAAATCTTATGGAGGTAGAAGTCCAGGGTACAATGTCTTAAAGAGGGGGAAAAGAACACAAAATTCTTCCACAGAACCATGGTACACTGCTGACACATCAACATAATTACTCATCTGGAAGATGGACAGGGAAACCCAATCAGAGAACATACCCAAATAGAAGCAAAGCTTAATAGGTACTACCATGATTTCCTAATGGAAACCAGGGAGGACAGAGATGCAACCATTAGATGAGTAACCAGTCACATACCCTCTTTGTTGACCCCTGAACAGAATGCATCCCTAATGAGACATATCATTCAGGAGGAAGTGGACCAAGCAGCATGTAATGACCCTTTACTTATTAATATGAATAATTTCATCCTAAAAATTAGCTAAATTATAATTAATTATTATATAACCTTAATTATTCATATGTTATTAATTAATTATTTTTTATTATGATTAGCTGAAGTATGATTAACTCTTTAATTAAGGGTTAATGAATGATTAATTACTAAGTGAGTCATTAATTGATTAAGTATTAAATTAATGGTTAATGATTAATTGATTATTAATTAAGTAATTGATTAATTAAGTATTAAATTAATGGTTAAAAATAAAATGTAATGATTAAATGGGGTTACGTATCCCATAGGGGGATAACGTAACCCATACATAAAAAGGAACATTAAGTAAAGGATAAGACTATTAAATAGAAATAAATGGATGGATAAGGCATTAATTAAGGATAAGGTGTTTGGTGGAGGGGTGAATGTGTGAGGGCGTTGAAGGAGGCATAAGGGAAGGAGAAGGATTATGGAGAGGGGGATTCATTCATGCATGGGATGGGGAGAGGATATTTTGGGAGAATTGGGACAGAGTTAGTTAACAGTGGGATTTACACTGCACCAGGGCTGAGGGGTTTTGGGCTCGGAGGGCTAGGACGTCCATTGATGTCCTAGGGCTGGGCGTACTGGTTGGTAGGGTGGCTGGTTTTGGGGTTTCTTAAGGAGCAAGCTACTGCGGATAGGTTCCAGCGAAGGGAGCGACAACATCAGAACGAGGTATTTAAATTGTTATGTAAATTATGCAAATTGTTATGTAAATTGTTATTTTATTTATTGAAATATGGGAGTGAATATGCTAGGTTAAGTTAATTATGAGTAAGTTTCAGATTTACTGTTCCGTTTTAATTCAATAGTAGTTTAAATTAAATGATGGTCACTACATCTGGTATCAGAGCACTAGTTGAGACACTGGAGCCTTAAGGGCCACGTTCCCAGCCCAAATTTCCATCTGCTTAACCTGCAAATCAACAAAACAACACCTTAGCTGAAAAGCACACCACCTATCAAAGATAAAGACCAAAAGAGACAAGTGCCATGTAGATTAAACAGATAACCTAGAGGCTTCATGGTAACCTAGATTTATAAATATAGTTTTACAACCTTAGCTGGTTTCTCTTCTTTTGAAATAAAAATGGCAAGATGTGCATTACCTGGCCCAGAATGAGGTGAAAGATTATAAGAACTGCACATACACCAAATCCAGAAGAACGCTCCTGAAAAAGGATTGATTATGATTTACTTTACTTCTGTAAAAAGACTGATTATGCGCTGCCTATTTACATAAAAAGAAATAAAAGTATTTTGCAGTAAAAACAATAAAAGGACTTCCCTCTCCAGTAG
>JZKD02S2145239.1:18395-28859 GCA_000966675.3 Picea glauca
GATCACATACATAGGTTTATATTGAGTTTATGCTATTTCTATCACTTTGGTTGGTTGTGTTCTTTTGCAGGTTCATCATTGTATGAGCGTTGGAATGGAGCTAGGATGGCGATGGTGAGAGGAAGCGACATTTAAACGATATGTCGTCCATCCCTCTTTAGTTAGTAAATTCAATATTTAAAACTTAAGGAAAGCGTCATGTTCTGGTGTATTTTTTTCTAGATCTAGGTGGATCTAGGGAGATCTGTTAGTGTCCTCACCTACCGATTAGTTTGATAATAGTGTGTGGGCACGTCAGATTCGACAACTGCGTCTCACGGTCCCAACTTTCCTTGCTCATTGTGTCGTGTGCGTCGGGCGCTTTCCTGGGGGGTCCTGGGGGGGTTAGGTTTGCCCCCCCCCCCAGTTACGCATGACGTTCGGGAAAGCGCCCCCAATTTTTTTTTGGCAGATTTTTCTATTTTAGTGGATTTTGCTATTTTTAGCAGTTTTCTAAATTAATCCTGGATTAAGGGATTAGGGTTTTGGTAGCTACGAAATACCTAAAAATTGTATATAATGTTTGGTGAATGGTGACATTAATACAATAAAGAGTTGAAAGGTGTGGCACCAATGAAGGATGGTTTTCTCCCGGTTAAGGGTTTCCCGCGTAAATCTCGGTGTACTATGTGTATGAGCCATTGATTAATTTATGTTTTTCTTAAGAATCTATATGCATTGCTTTACTTCACAGGTTTAAAACTTACATGTGGTATCAGAGCTCATTTTTGTCTTCAGAGGGATGCCTTTGTTATTGAGGGTTTGGCTCGGTCTTTATAGATCAAGTTTATCTTGGGTCTGTGATAAACCTGGGTTTAGTGGGAGATTTTTCAGTGGTGATTCAAGTGTAGAAAGAGGAATGACGATATCTTCTAGAATCGAGATAGATAAGTTCAATGGTAAAAACTTTGAGCTATGGAAGCTCAATATGGAGGACCTTCTTGTAGACAAAGAACAATGGATCGTTGTGGATCCTGGTACACAACCTACTGGTACGTAGCCTACTGGCACACAGTCGACTGGTACACAACCTACTAGTACACAAACTACTAGTACACCACCTACTAGTATGTCAAAGGAAGATTGGAAGAAGTTGGACAGAAGAGAAAGGAGTACTATTCAACTCTACTTGGCAGATTCGGTGTTGTTGAATGTCTCAGCAGAATCTACGGCCAAGGAACTATGGGATAAGTTAGGGAATTTGTATCAATCAAAGTCCCTGGTAAACAATTTGTCTCTTCGAAAGAAGTTATATCATCTTAGGATGGAAGATGAAGATTATGTGACAGAACATCTAAATTCCTTTAATACTCTGGTAAGTCAACTTGTCTCTGTTAATATTACAATTGCAGAAGAAGATAACTGTATTACTTTGTTATGTTCTTTGCCAGACTCTTGGGATAATCTGGTTGTAGCAATTGGTATTACCACTCAATCTACATTGAAGTATGAAGATGTAGTTGCATCCTTTTTATCTAAAGAGATGAGGTGAAAAAGAATGGGTGGAAATAAATGTAGTATGAAAATTATTATTGTGTAATTGGAAGAGGTAGAAAGGAAGAGAGGAGTTGGGAGGGTGGGGGGGGGGGGGAGGGGGGGGAAGAGAGAGATCTAAATCTATAGGTAGATCTAAGTCTCCAGGAAAATATTTGAGGAAATGTTGGAAGTGTGGTAAAAAAGGGCATTATAAGAAAGATTGCAAGTCTAAGAAGGTTGATAAACCAAAGGGATCTGATAGTACCTCTTCCATAGAGGCAAAAACCTCCACTGAATAAGGAGATGATGTTTACCAGGAATTTACAGGTACGCATGCAGACTGTGATGTATGGTTGATCGACTCAGGTGCGTCATACCATATGACTCCTCATAGGGAGTGGTTCTGGGAATATGAAAAATACGATGGTGGTGATGTATTCCTAGAAGATGATTCGACAACCAAAATTATGGTACATGGAAGGGTTAAGTTGCTACTAAAATATGGAAAGATTAGAACTCTCCCTAGGGTTCTACACATTCCAAAAATAGCCAGGAGCCTAATATCTGTAAGCAAGTTGGATGATCCAGGAGTGGATAATGTATTAGGAAAGGGCACTTGCAAGATGGTACAAGGAGAAATGGTGTTGATGAGGGGAGTTCAGAGTGGAATTCTGTACAAGTTGTTGGGAAGCACTTATACTAATGGGTGTAACAATTCTGTGATCCCTAAGAAGACAAATAAATAATACAATACCAATACTGTCCCTCGAAATAATACCATGTTGTGGCATCAAAGACCAGGGCATATTGGAGAAAAGGGCCTTCGAACACTACACGATAAAGGTATGGTTGAAGGTATGTCTAATTTTACTCTAGATTTTGATTTTTGTGAACACTTCATATATGGAAAACAAAATCTAGTAAGGTCCCATCTGATGCTACAAGAGCAAAGGGGATCTTAGAGTTGATACACAATGATGTGTTTGGACCTGTGCATGTTCCATCACTAGGTAAATCTATGTATTATGTTTCATTCATAGATGATTTCTCAAGGAACACATGGATTTATTTTCTTAGAAATAAATATGAGATATTTGATAAATTTAAAGAGTTTAAGGCTCTGGTAGAAAATCAGATAGAGAAGAAAATAAAGGTATTGAGGACAAACAATGGTGGAGAATTCTACGGAAATGAATTCAAAGAATTCTGTAAGAAGTGTGGTATAGCATGACAAAAAACTACTCCATACACACCTCAACAGAATTGAGTTGCAGAAAGGATGAACATGACATTGATGGAAAAAGAAAGGAGCATGCTCAGTGTTGTCGAGTTAGGAAATGAATTATGGTCAGAGGGAGTGGGTACAACATGTTACCTGGTCAATCGATTACCCTCATCAGCGTTGGATGATAAAAATCCACACGAGGTATGGACTGGAAATAAACCCTCTCTTGAACATCTTAGATTGTTTGGTTGTGATGCTTATATGCATGTTCCAAAGGAAAATAAGAGTAAGCTGGATAAAAAGGTTTAAAAGTGTATCTTTATTGGTTATAAACATGGTGTGAAAGGTTAAAAGCTTTGGAACCCAAAAACTAAGAAGATTCTTTACAGTCAGGATGCTTTGTTTAGAGAGGTAAAAGATGTTTCCAAACAAGAATTCCTACCAAGGCAAGAAGAGCCTGAGAAAATAGAGTTTGAGTTGGATGATGCAAAATCTGAATCATCTGAAGAAGATGATGAAGAAGAAGAAGAACCTCATACCCCTGTATTGAGGAGATCAGTGAGGGAAAGAATGAAACCATAAAGGTATAGTCCACTTGATTTTCATTCTATTTTTTCTTTATCTATTACTGATGATGATCCCATAACTGTCAGGGAAGCAGTGAATTTAGAGGATAGTAAACTATGGAAGAAGGCCATGGTTGAAGAAATCGATGCCTTGGATAAGAATGAGGAATGGGATATAGTTGAGTTTCCAGCTGGAAGAAAATTTGCTGGTAGAAAATGGTTGTTTAAGAAGAAGTTTAATGAAAAATGAAAGGTGGAAAAATACAAAGCTCGGTTAGTAGCAAAAGGTTATTCCCAGGTAGAGGGAATTGACTTTGGTGAGATTTTTTCTCCTGTTGTTAAGTTAACGTCTATTAGATTTATTTTATCTATTGTTGCTGCTTTTGATTTTGAAGTGGAACAGATGGATGTGACGATATAAATCCTACATGGGGATCTGGAAGAAGAAGTCTACATAAAGAAGACATAAGGCTTTGTAGTGAAGGGAAAGAAAGAGCTAGTATGTAAGCTAAAGAAGTCACTATATGGTCTGAAGCAATAACCTAGGATGTGGTACCAAAAGTTTGACACATACATCCTTGGATTGGGATTTGTGAGAAGCAGGGATGATCATTGTGTATATTCCAAGAAGGTTGGTAATCACTTCATTTATGTAGTGTTGTATGTTGATGACATGTTGTTGGTAGGAAATAACATGGATGTAACTATCAAAGAGGTGAAATCGCAACTATCCTCCAAATTTGACATGAAGGATCTCGGTGCTGCTAACTTCATTGTGGGAATGGAGATTAAAAGAGATCGTGCAAATAAGAAACTCTGGTTGAATTAGAGAAAATATGTGGAGACGATATTCCAGAGGTTTAATATGCATGGAACTAAACCGGTCAATGTTCCTATTCCTATAGGTGTAAATTTATCTGCAGATCAATGTCCCAAGACATGGGAAGTAGAAGAGGACATGTCCCATGTTCTGTATGCCAGTGTAGTTGGCAGTTTGATGTATGCAATGGTATGTACTAGACCGTACATTGCACATGTAGTGGGAGTTTTGGGCAGGTATATGTCAAAACCAGGGAAGGAGCATTGGAAAACAGTAAAGAGGGTCTTCAGGTATCTTCATGGTACTACCATTTATGGATTGTACTACCAAGGAAGACCAGGATTAGACAACGTAGTGGACATACATAGATTTGTTGATGGAAACTGGGCTAGAGATCTAGATTGAAGAATATCTACAAGTGGGTATGTGTTTAACCTATTTGGAGGAGCAATAAGTTGGATGAGAAAAATACAGGCTGTAGTGGCACTCTCAACTACAGAATTTGAATACATGGAAGCCACTCATGCAAGCAAGGAAGCAGTATGGTTACATAGATTATGTCCATGTATTGGGTTGGTACAACAAGCAATGAGATTAGATTATGACAGTCAGAGTGTATCTTCCTGGAAAAGAACCCAACTTATCATTTGAATACAAAGGATGTTGTTGTTCAGTATCACTTTGTGAGAGACATGATTGAAGAAAATAAGGTGTTGCTGAAAAAGCTTGACACTTTGAAGAATGTTGCAGATTCATTGACAAAGTCTGTGAGCATAAAAAAGTTCTCCTGGTGTAGAGTAACAATGGGCATTGTTGCCCTGGATTGTTGACTATGTAATCCTATGAACCCTTGTATGCAAAGAAAACAACAAGTGGGAGAATGTTGGGTATATGTTATATTCTTTGCATGTGTGTGTGTGGGCGCGTCAGATTCGACAACTACATCTGACGATCCCAACTTCCTTCGCTCTTTGTGTCATGTGCGTGGGGTGCTTTCCTGGGGGGGTCCTAGGGGGGAATGTTTGGGCCCCCATGGTTACGCACAACATTCGGCTTTGGGAAGTAGCCCGGAGCCGACGAGGTTCGGGACAACACCCCAAAATTTGTTTTTGGGCAGTTTTTGCTATTTTTAGCGGTGTTCTAAATTAATCCTGGATTAAGGGATAGGGTTTTGGTAGCTACAAAATACCTAAAACATTGTATATATTGTATGGTGAATGGTGAAATTAATACAATAAAGAGTTGAAAGGTGCGGCACCAAGGAATGATGGTTTTCTCCTGGTTAAGGGTTTCTAGCGTAAATCTCTGTGTAGTATGTGTATGAGCCATTGATTAATTTATGTTTTTCTTAAGAATCTATATGCATTGCTTTACTTCACAGGTTTAAAACTTACGCATAACTGATGCGCTTTTGTAAAAGTCAAATTAACTTCTAAAACAACAAGCTTCTTGAGCCTCTTGTAGTATCTAGAAAACTGATGGACTCTACTCTCCATTAAAATCAATCGGACCTTGGAATATTTATCCTTGTGATTCCTCTCACGATGCTTCTTGATATCAACTTCCTTCTTAATATGATGGTACATATCCTTGAGCCTTCAATATTTCCAAGACTTTACTGCCATTGACACTCTTCACCTATGCAATTCCATGAGTCACAAACAATTACACTGATTTGTGATGGTGTCAAGACCAAATCCTTCTTGGCAAACTTGTAAATATTGTCTTCAACATATTGAAAGAAGTCTTCAACCAACTTCGGCGAGTCCTCTTGTATGGTAGTGTTGAAGAGGAAATGCCTTTTTCTAGTCTATGCATACACCCCATGATGAACATACGACCTGCTGCTTAAACTCTTCTTCTTCTAGTTCATATTTTTTACAATATTTATAATAGTGTGTACATCATCTACAACCATCCCTCTCTCACCTCCAAGATGGATCTAATAAAATGATGGAGAGACCACATATCACTATGGAACAAGACACAACTCACAGTATCACACACACATTGTAGCAATCACCTCATAACAAACCACATACTCTTCTAATTGTACTAATCCTATATTTATAGAGGATTAACAATGCAAAAATGACATGATCATTGGCCTTTACTACCATGTAGAAAAATCGGAGAGTAGACATTTTTTTCACACACACCAAAATTTTGTTGAGTGATTTATTATTTATTAATAAATAATTGTACACTTACAAATACATCAAGTTATGTATGAAAATAGGCTATCTTAACAAGTAACAAACTATTGAAATCTCAGCCACTAGGAAGAGCCTACTAATTGGAGAGAATCTCTCATATCCAAGTAAATTTAACAATCTCTAAAAACTCAAATTATTATGAGTTCCTACACGATATATTGTAATTACTTTTGATTAAGAGCTTTTGACTTTTAATTAGTTGATAAATTTTTAAATAAACTTCCAAAATTTAACCTTAGAATTTAAGAAATAATAATCAGAAGTTTAAAAATAATACTTTTAATTGTATTATAATTTTTTTATTTATCATTGATTGAAAAACTTGAAAAGACTATTTTTTTAGTCGTTAGTTTTGTCAAATTAAAAAAAAAAAATCATTAAAATGACATATGGCATTTCATTATTATTACAATTTCAAAGAATTTAAAGTGAATAAGACATCACTGCAGTTGCTACAGGAGGTGGAACCAATGAATAAAGGCTCTTTCCTTAATCTCAGAGCTCTCTATTTTTCTATCATGTTTTTCCACAATTTTATGGCTTTGGCGTAATCATAATTTTATTAATATGTATCATTTTTTGACATGGTGCTAGAGCTAGTAAGTAGCATAGTCTCTAAGTCACGACTGGTGAATGCTAAAAGGCTTACGGTTGTTACCAGCGAGTGAGTGGAGGGGCGCGGTTGTTTCTGTATTAAAAATGCTAATTTGGTTGGTTTCATAAAATGAAAGGATGGCTTGCAAAAAGAACGTGGCTGGTGAAGGCCAAAGGTTTAGGTTGGTCTAGAAAATGAAACCCTAATCACTCATACGTGGCAATCAGCTAGCCACCATAGTAAATTTTAAATATGATTAAGTAAAAGTAAAAAAATAAACATGTAAACTGATGTCTTTATAATAGTGAGGAAGTTAGTGGTTGAAATCACAACCATTGATTTATTGGGACTACTAAGAATATGTGCCCATAGTCAATAGGTATACGCCTTTCGGCGTAATTACACCGAAGGTGCTTCTAAGGAGGGCTTCGTCATTTGTCCAAAGCATATAGCAATTTGACACCTGTTAATTTCAATCGACGAATCTTCTCCCTCCACGTGTTTCCTTCTTCGCCAACTCCAAAGGCTGCTTCAACCACTCCAAACGCTACTTCTGATGCTACTTTTGCAGAAGAGACGATTATTGTCGGAACAGAGCCCAAACACAGAGACACAAGGGGTCCATATATCTATGAAATAAGGACGATTTTCCTATGGGGAATCTTTCCCAACATGTGGAGGTGCCCTATGATCGGCCATGGTGGCGGACCCCGAGGAAAATTCTTCAATTTATTAATTTTGTGGATTTTATTGAAGAGCATCCATGTTGACAGGAACGCCGCTATACACATCAAATTCGTTGCATGGTGCCCTTGCATGGCATGGCATCCACAACTTGTGAAAATAGTTCCCCAAAATCTATAAGCAAAAACCACTAGAAACCCAATTTCTTTAGGCTAGATTGGAATGCGTTCTTTCCAGGATTCTCAAAAGTGCGTTGAAAATTGAACATGGCAGAGTTGCGATGATCCACACTTTTTTTTTGAACAATTGAATTGCATAAGGTTGAGAGACCCATGTCGGATCACACAATTAATAGGCATCTAAAGCATCTCAGGCTTTACAAGACTATGTTCCGTCGAAGCGGTGGTAACTTGGATACATCATTTTCTTTATTATATGTTTAGGAAAATGATAATAAGAGCGATATTTTTCTTGCGCGGAAGACATCCTCTCTATCTCTATCTATTATGCAAGAGGGGAACATTATTTAGTTCCGTTATGAAAGGGAAACATTGTTTAATTTACGGACCGCCACCGTATTGAATGTTGGGGAAACATTATTTATTTAATTTGAGGATCATCACTCGATTTAAGTCAAGATTGTTATAAAAACTATTTCTGTTTTTAAAGGATAGGATTATTTAATTAAGAAAAAGACCAACATTATTTAATTTACATTGAACGACGATGATGAAGAACTCTATTTTTTTTTTTCATATTTCAACTGCAGGTGTAATTTAGGGCCCAATGACTTCACATCACGTGTCTTTAATCAAATCTCTCTCTAGTAAGCCAAATATCACCTTTCTTTTTCTTGGGCAAAATAGTCTCTCTCTGGATTTCATGCGATAACAATTTTTCAAAGTTTAAAATTTAACCGTAGTTCTGCCCTCAAAGTTTTCAAAAAATTCTATGTTATTACCCTCTCCTTTATTTTTCTTGGGCGGAATAGTATTTCTCTCTAGATTTCATGCGATAATAGTTTTTCAAAGTTTAAATTTTAATTGTAGTCATCCCTCAAGCTTTTCAAAAAATCCTATGTTATTACGTTTTTTATCTTGTTTAATGGGACATTGGGCGCCATATGGTTTCTTTTCAACATTTATGGACCTATATACCTCCTTTCTTTGGGATGTCGTATAGTTCAAAGATATAGGATTTGGGCTTTCTTTCTTATCAATATTAAGGAATGGTTGATCTATTTTACTTGGATATTGATTTCATCTATTGTGAATACATATCAATACATATATAGATATAGATATAAAATAGTTTCACACGTGGGCAGATGATCCTGGGAACAAACTCTTCACACGTGGACAAATAGTGAACACTCAATGCTTCCAAGTAGTTACCACTCAATGCTTGCATCCTAACTTTGTTGAAGAAAAATAATCCTTTGAATCCATGCCCTCAAATCCATGTTTTGTATAGCTTTGAAAATTGTAGTTGCCCAAAACTTTTGTGTGTGTGCTAGTCAAACATAAAATTTAGAATATGGGCATGCATCATTCAGAGCTTTGTAAGGCAAGGTTGAATCCTTGAAAAGTTATAGGATTCATGTCTAGATTGGAACCAGGTTTTTGGTTCAATTCCTTTAGATAAACATTTGGATAGAGCATCGACAAAGTGAGACATTGTTCTCTTCATGAGATTGTTGTGCCGAGATTGCTTCTTGTGCTCGATGTGAAGTTAAAAATTTGATCTGATGTAAATGTTAATTAGACGTGCCATGTGGTGGTAAACATGAATTTTTACGTCGAAAGGCGCACACCTATTGACAATGAGAACATTTAATGGTCTTTTAACCATAAATTTCAATCGTATGGTTATCAATTGAATATGCTAGCATATTCTTAGTCGTCCTTCCAAATCAATGAACAAGATCTCATGTTCATAACATTTACTTAATATGATTAAGAAATTACCATGTGACCATCTAATTGCCACGTTCAAATGATTAACAAACTTAATTGAAATTACAAATTTACTCCACTATTAACTTTTTATCATTTTACAGTATTAGATTTACATTTGTGCCATGTTTATTTATGGCAGCCGCATAATTATTGTTGTTGCAAGAATCGACTCTAGGCTATAATTAAGCCAAGCCTTAGCATATTTTAAATGAAAAAATAATTTATCACTCAGAACTTGATTTGGGTTGTGTGCATGTAAATTCCGAGATAACCACAAACCACTTTTTATTAGAAGCTACCCCTTCCAACCCGAGAGGGATCTCTTGAATATAAGTCACGATAGGATATCCAATAAGTTAACAGCGGGCAGATCTGTGGGTAACAAACATTTTTGAGGTTTTTAGGGCTGATGAGTTGGACTGGGAGGTAGTCCATTGGGTATGGAGTCAAATAATCAAGTAAATAATAAAAGTGTTTCGGCAATGGAAATCAATGGAACAGAGGCGAGGTATAAGCTGATTACAAAGAGAAGGATTTATAAAAGTATGGCAACAAAATAAAGAGAAAACATATCAATACACAAGGAGCACTTACGATGAGTGAATTCCAAGCATAAGTCAGTGGAAAAAGATGGTTGGGACAGAGCATCTAGCAGAGGATGAATTTTGAACCTTGATCTCTGCAAAAAACAACCTATAACCAGTCTGCAATAAAGCATCTAACAGAGGATGAATTCTATTACAAAATAGTTACAAATCGAGAAGAAAAGATAGATGGAGTGATATTGAAACTAAGAAAATGGACAAACTCTGCGAGAAACATCACAAGAATATTTGATATGGATACAACATGATTCTGCAATCTTTTATTAAATTGAAAATGAAA
>JZKD02S2145239.1:28916-44459 GCA_000966675.3 Picea glauca
CTTCTTCAAGAAGATACAATAATATAAGTCTTTTGCCCCCTTTCAAATAACTGAAAAATGATTCGAATTACAAAGAAATCCCTCTCGAAATGAACAGGTATCTCATGTAGGTATTGAGGTCGAAATCCTCCCAAAAGAAAACAACAATTACCATCAATTTCAGAAACTTTCTGCCATTAGAAAACAGACCAAACTGCTGAAAAATGTGGTTGCAATTATGGTTCTGTATCTCTCGAATCGTGACAGTTGTGTATAAATTGAAAGAGGCTTTTGTGCATATTTTTTTTCTGAGCAAAAATCTCTCTCAATTCCCTAATATCCATTTCCATTTGACCCAGATCTGCATTTTACAAACATGTGTCAAAACAGGAAAATATGAGGTCCGAAAATTAGGGCTCGGAGATGGATTCGATTCTCCCAATATGTGACACCTGTAGGAAAACCGAGAGAGGTTATTGATACATAATGTGTTATGCACAAAAACCTCCGACCGTTTCTCAAAATGATATTCCAGTCGCTCAGAATCATCATTTGAAAATGATGACTCAACACAGTAAAAAACGCCACATTTTTTAAAACAAACCTCATATTACAGGGGACTTTTGACTACCTTCCCAAGCTCCAAATGAAAATATGAATGCACCTCTGGAAAGCTTAGGATCTGTAGATGTCAATCGACCATTTGAGCACGCAAAATGACCTCTTCACGACTGAGAAAACTGACTTTTGCTAAGGCCGTTTAGTCACTGGAAAAAATCTACGATTTCGGTGGCTAACAGGCCAAAAAAAAGGGTATCTTAGCTGCTGAAAGTCCTGGCTTTCGGTGTCTAACAATGCGATTTCAGAGCGCCGTAAGCCACCGAAAATACCGAAACCCCGATTTCGGGATTTCGGGTTTCGGGAAAGAGAGCAGTGGTTAAAATCTTTACATTGGCCAAATCTCCGATGGCCGAAACCCCAAAATGGTGACATGGCATTTATGTTAAACCCTATTATAGTGATTTTATGTCATTTATTGCATTCTTTCCGCACCTACTCGTGAGCTCTTTCTCCATGTGGCTTGATGCGTGGCACTTGAATGCTTGGTCTTGGCTGATACACTTTCGGCAGCTAATGGCATATGAAACCCAAGATTTAAGCTACCGAAAGTCTGCACTTTCGGTAGCTAAACACTATAATTTTTTTCCTCCTAAGCTACCGAAAGCCAAAATTTCAATATTTGTTCCAACAATTATAATCAACCGCTTCAGTGGTTTCATATTCTTCGTTTCATCTTACCAACCGTAAGCCTTTCGATGTTCACCAACAACAATTTAGCAACTGTGCTAGTTATTATTCGATTAAATGGAATATATGTTTTATGTATATTATTTATATGTTCTAATTTAATTAATAATAGAAACATTACTCTTATATTATATTTTGTATAATACATTTTATTAAATAAATAGAGGTATATATGTATGTAGTTGTGTTATTAAGTTAAATAAATGTTATAGTTTATTGATTTTGATTATAAAGTTGATATAGAAAGGCTTACTCATTATAAAGTTGGTATAGAAAGGTTTATTCATGGATCATGTATGTGTTTTTATAGTTATTGATGATGTGATTTGAGTAGATTTATCTATTCATTAACATAATTATTGAGAGGATTTTACTATTCATAATTAACAAAAAAAAATTATATTACAAAAAATAAATTGAAAAATAGGTTAATGTTTTTAATTAATCTATTAAAATTTCCTTATATACATATAAGATAGAACCTAGGTTCATAATATAATTAGATGTGAAAACCAAAAGCATTTAAGGGTAGGAGATAAATTTTAATTATTTATGTAACCTCATAAATATAGAGGAAGTAATGAAGAGTATGCATAGTTGGACGATGAATAAAGTTTAATTGTTAAGAGTAGAAAACACTCACTAACTCTTTAATTTATGTGCTCGATTTAATTACCAAGTCATTGAACTCTTAGCTCCTAACATACTAACCCCATAAATTTAAGTTAAACATGAACCACTAATCCACTAACTCCAACCCACTACCATAAACCCCTTAATACATAACCCATATAACCCAAAATAACCCCAATCATTGATCTACTAACCCCCTCACCATTTACCCACTAACCAACACACCATCTAACCATTAATCCATAACTCACAATCCATATAACCATTGATCAATCAATCAACTAATATGTTCTAATCACTAATCAAGTAACTCCTTAACCCCTTAAGAGGCAAGTTCTAAGTAGCTTTGCTACTAACAAGGTGATATTAGATAACTTTGAGAGTTTGTTACTTAAAAGTTTAAAAGAACAAGTGTTCTAGTTCAGTTATATTTGGAGTGTTATGGATATGATGCCACATCATTTATTCATCATTTATTCATCAATTTATTTACTTTAAGAACATTTTGAAAACTTCAATTTACACTTGTCACATTGTCAATAGTTATTAACACCTAAATTTATTCAATTATATTTCAACTTTTAAACACATGAAGTGGCCTTTATTATTATATTTTTCTTTTAAATTATCACAAATTTTAAATGTTTGTGATTATTTTAATTTCTCATTTTAAATTACTTACAACATTATATTAATATATTTCTAAGAAGCACTTATAAATTTCACTTGAGAGAATCTCTACCTCACACCAATAATAATAAATAATAACAATCACATTTTTAGTATGTCAAATATCTCACATTAAACTATACTAATAATTCCAACATAATGGACCTTTAAACCCTATTAAATTATCTTTTACAGCACATTGCCTTTCACATTTCACATTTAATAGTATTCTACGTTTTCTTTCACCCATTTCCCGGATATGCAAGTGTTTGCAATGCAACTCATGTATTTTGACGTTTTCCTTCACCCATTTCCCTGATATGCCAGTGTTTGCAATGAACCTCATGCATTTTGACAAACAAGCTAATTGGGGTGCATGATGTTGCTCTCATTATCGACTTGACTAGAGAGACAATGGGTTGTTGGGCTTTTATGGCTTCGTTCTCTCAAGTCTATATTTATCTTTGATTTCGTAGACTCCAGTCATTTTACAGCACATTGCCTAATAGTGTTCGACGTTTCCCTTCACCCATTTCCCTGATATCTTAGTATTTTCAAGTCACCTCATTCATTTTGACAAACAAGCTAATTGGGGTGCATTATCTTGTTGCTCTCATTATCGACTTGACTAGAGATACTGGGTTGTTGGGCTTTTATGGCTTCATTTTTTCTCTTTCTATTCGTAGACTCGCTGGGCTTTGTTTTAGGTATCTCTCATGATCATATTTAATTATCTTGTCTTTCTAGAATGTCATTTAGTTGGTAAGAAACATATTGGTTGGAATTCAGAAGGGAGAGTATCACCGCGTGAACTCGCTTCATGAGAAAAATCGCATCGAAATAATTGCGCACCAGGATAGGTGGAGTTATGTCATTGATGACTTAATGATGCAACTGCGCACAGGGTCGTTGTTCAACTGTGCCATGGCCATGGCCGATCTTTTCTCACAACTGAAAAACGGACTGAACACTGCGATCTGTCGTATAAGTGTACGTTTAGCACCCGCGGTGGAAAGCAATTGGTGGCGGTGGCATCTTGTAACAGGAAATGTGCCGTTACACTAATAAGTATCCGTGAGGAAAACGTTGAAGCTCACACAGTAATAATGATGAAGCATTCAATCGAGTGGGACAATGTAAGCCTTGTTACTCACGGGCATCCACATTATAAAGATGCAACTCGTTACTCAACTCTCATCGCCATACATTTCTTTTTCTCTCCTCTGCATTTAGGCATTCGGTTTTGAGAGATGACGAACAAGGGTTATTCGGCAGCAAGTATTGCAGCGGCCTCTGTACTGTTTTTGGCTTGCCTGCGCATAGCGGAGGCGGAGGCAAAGGTGAAATTAGGGCGGGAGAAGGTAAGCCACCTGCATTTCTATTTCCACGATTTACTGGTAGGAAAAAATGTGACGGCCGTGCAGGTGGCCTCGGCTCCCACCACCAACTCTTACTTTACTCAGTTCGGCATGGTGAGGGTTATGGACGACTGGCTTACGGAAGGGCCGGAAGCGACCTCTGAAATGGTGGGCAGAGCGCAGGGTATCTACGTTTCTTCCGGCCAAGAGAAAGTCCATCTGCTCATGGCATCCACGTTTGTCTTCGAGAGCGGAAAGTACAACGGTAGCACCCTCGCCATGGTGGGGAAGAATGCGGTTTTCGATGTAGTGAGAGAAATGCCCATCGTAGGAGGCAGCGGATTGTTTCGTTTGGCTCGAGGCTACGCCCTCGCCCGTACCCATTCCTTCGATCTAAAGACGGGTAACGCAGTCGTCGAATACAATGTAACCGTGCTCCATTACTAATGCTTCTGTAGTCCTGTCTGTGTAGGGTAAAATTTCTTTCTATCTCTAGGTTTACTAAAGTTTCGTTTTCCATTACTAGCGCTTATGTAGTCCTGTCTGTGTCTGCGTTTTTCACGGAAGGACGATGGAATATCCAACAGCTTTTATTAATTTTTTATTATAATATTCATATTTCTCTAATTTTATGTTAATTTTTTATTATAATTAGGTCGAAAGGTGTATACTTATTGGAGATGGACACAATTAATGATTTTTTAATCTTAAATTATAATCTCATGGCTACACATTGAAGATGCCGATATATTCTTAGTCGTCCTCCAAAATCAATGAGTCAGATTTGGCTACACATTGAAGATGCCGATATAGTCGTCCTCCAAAATCAATGAGTCAGATTTATTGTTGATAACTTCTTTGCATTTATGAATGCATCAGTTAACATGTTTACCTTTTAACATTTACCTAATCATATTAAGAAATTACTGTAACATCATATGATTGCCACGTTTAAATAATTAACCTTTGAGATTACCACGTTTAGCAGACACTCCTTCAACTTCATTATTGAAAATTACACGTATTAGGCAAGCCACATTTCCATGCTATCACGGATTTAATCAATTGTCTGCTCGTTTCCTCTACCTCGGATTTCCTTAGCTGTTCGCGAGTTTCACTACCTCTACCTCAGTTGTTTCATTTCCCAAGATCTGATACATTAAACCATACAAAAATAGATCTGATGCATTAAACCGGCCTTTCGGCGTTCACCAACCGCTAGTTAGCGGCTGTGCTAGTATTCACATTTACCTTTAGTTAGGTTTACATCACTTTCAATTCTAACAATTTTTTTATTATAATATTCACATTTTCTTTTACTTTTTAGATTACTTTGAATTTTGACATGGATTTAAAGATCTAGATTACTTTGCCTCTTTCATTGTATTAACATTAATAAAAGGGCAACGTTAATATTTTAATATTGTAATTTTGTAAATGTGATTTATTTTGGTGAAGAGGTTTTTTTGGGTGGAATTATGTGTCTCCAATGAGAAGAAAAGGAATTTCTAGTGTCTTCTTGGGACAATTGTTATTTGTTGATTTTAGAGAGCAATACAAGAGTGGGGTGCTTAAAAAGAGCATTAGCTATGGTATGGTTGAGAATAGCCATGATAGGGTTAATTTTTATGTCCATATTGGGTGTTGGATGTATGGGTTGACCCGGGTGCTATGTTAGTTCTCCAACAAAATCCTATTCACCATCGGTTCCCGAGATGACTTATGGGTGATTACATGACCCAAGTGTCTTCAATCATGGAAGGAATGGATTTCATGGGGATGTTAGGCCTATTAGACTTCTTCTTCTATATTAACATGCATTCTACCATCAGATATACTATTTTATCCATTCAATGGCATTCATTCTACATAATTATTCTAGTGCACGTTGTAAATAAACTCTAACAGATGCATTCATTTATCCATTGATTCATTGTAAAACATATAAAATCAACACAATACACATAAAGACACCATTTTTACCGTAGTTCACCCCTTGGGCATTACATCATAGGGTTATGAATGGTGAGGATGACCAGTCGCACCAAGCTCCACATCTTGCAACCTGACCCTCAATTACATCTCAAAACTGACTCCATCTGAGCTCTGCAACTCTCAACAAAATAGATACTTCGACTCAAAACTCAAAAGTTCTCTAAAAGTAAGGTCTTCACACAATGATACTCTATTTATTGACTAACCTAGCTACCTCATACATCTTCTATTTATATTACCAAATGGGAAAAACCCTTACATTATGACTCAAAACCCTAATTCTAAGTGGATTCCAGTTGTCCACTTTCTAACTGTCTTCAGTGCGGTTGGTCTTCTCTCCAACCCTTCCTTGCTTTGACTCTGTGCTGGTCTCCCTTCTTTCTTGGTACGCTGCTTCCTTTTCCCTTCTGTCGTGTTGCTTTCCCTTATTTCCTTGCATGTGCTTCTTCCTTCGGCTCATTCCATAGCTTTTAGCCTCATTTATTGCGTTGAACCCAAAAATTTCCTGCTCCAACAGGCCCCCAACACTAACTTGTGTCTCATCCCGAGCCACTCAAGCAATGTGTGCCTCCTATACAGATCTCTCAAATTCTCAAAACTTCTTTGTTAGTTCATCTACTTGTGCCTTGGCATGTGCACTCTTCTCTGTCAGGGTCTCCACCACCTGCACTGTTATGTGCTCTTTCAACACTTCTCTACTTTATGAGTGTGCTTGTTCCAGACTGTTTTTCTCTATTTCCAGCTCTACTACCATCTTCTCGGCTTATTCCTGTAGGGGCTCCAACTGAGCATGTCTTGTTTGTCTTGATTCTTGGATTGTCTTCATCTCTACTTGAAGGCTTTTTATTTTCTGCACGACCCTTAGTCTCTTTGATATGGGCATTGTCTTCTGTCTTTTCTTTAAATCATGAACTATAACATTCAACTTCTTTTCCCTCTGATCCAACTTCTGGATCCCCTCGTCTTCTTCCAGGCTCATCTAGATATGCGTGGTCCTTTCATAAATCTATGTTATTTCTTTTACTTCTCGTGCCATTTGGTTTGTGTGTTTTGTTGCATGTGCTCCCTTTCTGATATGACCTATGTAGGGGTGGTTGGTGTCATCTTCCCAACCAAATCTACCATATCTTGTTTGTATCCCTCCATCGTCTATGTTATCCTCGTTATCTTCTCTTCCACGTTGAGTTCTCATGATAGTACGCTATCTGGGATTGTCTGGAAGACTTCTTCAAGTCTTTGCTCCAATTTATCTACGCGTTTTTTTTCCTCCTCAAGTTCAATATGAACTTCTTTGAGGACAGTCTCTAACACCTCCTTCTCTTCCTTGGTTGTCTCCAAGTGTGTCGCAACTGTCCTAGCTCTTGATTGTACCTCTTGCACAACACTGCTCTGTAACTTATATAGTGCTTTTGTGGGTATCTTAGCCAATACCAATTCCATATGTTTTGTGTCCTTAACCTGTTTATGTGCCATATCTTCATCCATCTGCAATGTGTCTTTAGTAATACTAAAGATTTCACTTTCCAGTGTCGTTATCTCTACTGTGTCCTCCTCACTTCATGTTGGCATGTCTTGTTCTTGTGTTGTTTGTTGTTGTTTTGTTTCCCCTTTGTGTTGTGCCTTGGTGAATTATATCTTCTCCAAGACCTTCTTGACCTCTATTAGATCTTGCATTATATTATCTCTTTGTTTTTCTACATCTTTGTATACTTCTGCAGCGCGGTCCTGTACTCTCTCCATAATTAAATCTGCATCATATTATATTATGGTATATTGAGGGGCCTCTTTATGTGCCTTCATCTTCTTAGGCGCTCCTCCTAACTATAAAATTGGTCTCTTAAGTGGCCTTGACTATGGTTTTTCTGTTGTGATTGGGGTATCTGTCTTTGGTATGTCCCATCCTGTTTATTCCTCTTGCATAGGGATATTATCTTCCCTCTTAATTTCTTCCTTCACCTTCTACTTATACACTGGATTTAATCTATAAGATCTTTGTCTTATAGGTCTGGCTTTTGGCTTCAAAGGGATCTTCATCTCTCCTAGTTCTCCTGCTTTTCCCTTCATCTATGGAAATGTCGCTGGAAACAAGTCACTATACATGCGCAGTAATTCTATGATTATTTCTACTATCTAATTATCCAATAATCTCCAATGCTTGCAATCTTTGGTTTTTATGCAGTTCCAATGTTTACCTTTTTTATCTTCAGGGGTGCAACATAATCTTTTGAATCTAGCTTTGGCCCTTCTACTTCCCTTTCTCCTTCAACTTTTTGGATATGGATATTGCGTGAGTTTTCTTCTGTTGGATCATCTTCTTCTACAACGTGATAACATGTAACAACTGTCAAAGTGTATGTTTCTTTTGATTATGATATGTTGGGACTATTTCAGATTCTGGTTCTTCAAATATCATGTCTCTTACCACCTTTGACGTTGTATCTATCTCTGGACTTTCATGTTCAAAGGAAAATGTAACCATAATTTTTTGGTGTAATTCCTCCCAATTTACAGTTTCTCTGCGTTGTTCCTATTCTGTCTACCAGTTCTTTGGAATGCCTTCTAATGTGTGAATGAAATGATGTGGTCATTCTTCTGGTGGTACTAATTTCCATTGAATTATACATCTTTCTACATGTTCTTTAGGTTGTCCAATTCCATCATATTTCTCCTCATATCTATGCTCCCGCTCTGCGTCGAATTTGATACGCAGTAACCTCTTGCACTGAAACTAGTTGTTGATCTTCTCCTTATGTGTACCCCACCAATGGGGAGGTGTAGCTTTCAAAGCAATATCTAATGCTGATAATATTTGATTTTCTACTACTTCTATTTCAAACTTCATTAAAAATTCTTATAAGTCATTCAAACCATAAAAGGTAGGACACTCTCTTACCTCTGAACCAATCCATATTAGTGTGCACGTCATTATAGAATATATTCTGGTGGATTATCCATGTAGTCGTTGCTTCCAGTTCTTCATTCCAGTGTCAGAGTCTGGATCTCAAGAACTAATATTCCTCCAATTCATCATTCCATATGTAGTTGGGTTGATGTAATTCTCTTCGCCTGCGGTAGTTCTATACAACTGATTTACATCCTATGTAATAAAATTGTTTGTCACAGGTTCCACATACCTTCCTCCTTCTGAGGGATCCAATGGCACAATAAATCTGTACTCCTCTGATTCAAACATCATCTTCCTTGTCTTCAAGTTAATAATAGTCTAGTTATTAAAATCTCAATCCAGACCCAACAATGTTGGATATGGTGAAGTATTATCTACTATGTCAATGACTTCAAAGTCTTTGATGGTGCACACACCATCTAGATCTACTAGAATCCCTTTCAATATTCCAATTGGCACCGCTCTATGTAGATTTTGTAACTTCAACTGGATTGGTGAATACCCCAATGTTGGTTCTCCCATAGTTTCCCATGTCTTCTTTGGTAAAGCATTGACTTCAAACCCTAAGTTTAGTTTAATATCCCCCATATTGAAATCTCTAATGTTTGCATTTAACCTGAATTCTTTGTGTGTTCTTCTCTTCTTACAGACCCGATTCACTTTCTTTAATAATAGTCTAGTTATCAAAATATCAATCCAGGCCCAAGAATGTTGGATATGGAGAAGTATTATCTACTATGTCAATGACTTCAAAGTCTTTCATGGTGCACACACCATATAGATCTACTAGAATTCCTTTCAATCTTCCAATTGGCAACACACTATGTTGATTTGCTAACTTCAACTGGATTGGTGAATACCCCAATGTTGGTTCTCCCATAATTTCTCATCTCTTCTTTGGCAGAGCATTGACTTCAAACCCTAAGTCTAGTTTAATATCCCCCATATTGAAATATCCAATGTTTGCATTTAACCTGAATTATTTTCTTGTTCTTCTCTAATTACGGATCTGATTCACTTACTTTACCCCTTCTTCTCAAGAATTCACTTTTCTAACAAAATCTATAATATTTATAAAGATTTTTTTTCACTCAACAATTTTACACATGACCCCAAAAAATTTCTTAAGTTACTTACTCTCTTTGAAGACTGCTCTTTGTTGGACTGATCAAATAATGGAGACATGTCATACATTGGTATCTCATCTACTGGTTTTGTTCATGAAGTAGACGCAATATTTTATTTCATAATCTCTTGCCTAGCTTCTTTGAATATCTCTTTCTCTTTGCACGCATCAAACTTATGTTCAGACGTTATATTCTTCCTGACCCATTGGTACGAATATTGATCCTTATTTGTTGCATCTTCTCCCGTCTTTGCTCCACCTCTAATATCTATGTTAATCTTTTTCCCATCCTCTTCTATGTTTTCCACAACGATCGCTTGTACATTATGATTGTTCTGGTTCCTCTTGTCTTGTATCTTTACTAGAAGTGTCGGACAATCCTCTATCTCATGGTCTATTGCATGACAATACATACATTCCACAGGTGGTTGTGGGTACTCTCTTGCATAACGCCCTGGTTTCTGACAGATACGACAAACTACTGGTTCTCGACCTCCTCCAAAGCCTCTTCCTCCGCGACCACCTCCTATATAGCCTCCTATGTTACCCTGGTTATCTATGTGTGGTGTATTATACTAAGGTCCTTGATTGTACTACGAATGCACATTATTGTATTGTGGTGGTGCTGCACACTATCATGTGTTGTTATATTGTGGTGGTGCTCCAAATTTTTGTGTGTTATTATATTGTGGTTGGGCTTGAAATTGTTGAGCGATATTAACTTTGGTTGTTGCACATTATTATACTATGGTTGCTATGCAGGTTGTGTTGTAATTATCTCATCATGCATGTTATATGCATCTAATGTCCTCTCCTTCATTATCTCCAAGGTTCTGCAGTCTTTGTCTTCGTGTCCAACTGACTTACAAAAATTACAAAAAGTACTCTTCGGTACTGTCTGATACTTCTACATCATGGGAAAATGATAGGGATCATCCCCATATGTTCTGCATATCTCACACCATGGTCTTCTTGAAGATAAAGGGTTTGTCATACCTACTCCTATGTACTCCACAAATAATGGACACTCATTCTTATGATGGCCTTCTGTTTTTCATAGTGTACACCAGACATATTCTCTTTTCTCATTACCTTTATTCTGATTCAATTGAAATGTTAAGTTCTTCAGATCTTGTTTCAACTCTTCCACAATTGGATCTATTTTCTTATATTGATTTTCCTCTAACTCTAAGGCTTCTTGTAGGGTCTCATCCTGACTTTGGAACTTTTGTTTTCTCAAAGAATACTTCAAATGTGCCAACAAAAAGTTAACAAATAAATGTATATGTTGCATATCAGTAATAGGGTAATTCAACTTACCTTTTAGTCTTTTGAACTTTTGGTTCACCTCCCAGACTGATTCTCTTGGTTTCTGCTTGATTTCTATCATTTCAGTCACGAACTGATCCTCTAATCTTGGTTTTTGAAATTCATTGATTAATTGCCACTTCACCTCTACTACAGTTGAAGGCACTCTCATTGGATTATTTGTTGTGAGACCCATGTACCAATCTAATACGTTGTATCTGAATGTGATTGTCAACTGCACAACCTTTGTATCTTCATTTGTAATCTTCTTAGCTTCCCATATCTTCTCAAGATAAACAAATTATTTTCTAGGTCCTCTGACCCTTCTCCTCAGAACTATGGTAACCTATTAGTTGGATCTTTTCCTGCCATTGTGAAGTTTTTTGTACCGAGCAGTGTAGATACTTCACTGCTACTTGACGAACTTACACTTATTCTTGAGTTTCCACTAGACCCACGTCCTGTAAAAATCCTTCTACCACTAATCACTTGTTGGTTAATCGGTTTTTCTTCTTCATATGTCTTAGTCGCACATGGGGTTGTGGGTTCCACACTAATTCAGATCTGGGATAGAGAGCCTTATTTTGAGCCGGACACCTGACCTTTGGTTTTCCTCTCATATGTAGCACACAATATTTCCTCAATCTTCCTTTTCGTGTAGAGATCCTATACTTATTCTTCATCATTATGCAATCCCTCTCTCTCGGCTACTTCTCTCTTCTTACTATTGATATTATACCGGTAGGGTCATCCGTTGCACGTCACTCCTTCTTTCCTTATTATTTCGATGTCTTGTTCATCATCCATCATTATGTGGTCCATTTCTTCCTTCTTTTGGCCTCCATCCATAACCCTCTCATAATCTTAGATCTTCTTTAGTGCTTCCCCTAGCTCCCTCATTCGCGCAAAGTTATTTAGTTGTCTGATTCCATGGTCATCATTCCTTTATCATGGAATAAGATATTAATTGACATGTAAAGTGACTTAATGTACCTTCCTGTTGGTCCTTTAAAGAACTCATTCTCTGCAACAATGTAAGACTTCGCAGTATCGACTGCAAATTCAGTAATAAACCCTACAGTAATAATGTCTAACCAAAAATCCACTTCGCATGTGAATTTATTGTTTACCCTTTTCCAACCATGAAATGTTCTCGACAGTCCATTCTATTAGCACTAGAAGTCACCTTTAGATTGCATCGAAGGTAAGCCCAATACCCATCAGTTTATGTGAGTGTAATTGAGTTTTAAGAGGTCAAATGGAGGAGACTCAATGATAATAATGTTCTAAATCAGAAATTTGGACTAGCATGCACAAGGTCTGGAATCAACTTGAGTCAGTAAGTTGGAGTAAGGGTGAATAGAGGGAAGAATTTGGTGAGGAGAGTGTAGAGGTATGTTGTGGACATCAGGTCTTCCAGTAGCCCAAGGAGGAAAAACTTGAATGGAAGACCCTCTTGAATTCAAATCTCAAAGAAACTGAAAGAAATTATAACAATGCTATAATCAAACATTCATCATAATACAATTACAACAATTCATGTGAATCAGTCATTCATGAACTCTCTCAGTATCAGAGGAAAATAAGTTGGGGTAAGAAAGCTGACTTATATTAACCAAGATGTCTAAAAAAAAAATACATAACCAGAGAACTAATGTTCTTCATAAAAATATTATAATAGCCGGGAGCCTAGCTCAACCATTCGACCATAACAAAAGATCAAAAATAAGTATATATACTCAGAACTACTGCAACTAATAGGAGTGTGATTGGACCATTGCATTCAAAGTTTCCAATCAGTGCCTGCTCTGTCAGACTGTGTAGGCCATATCATGTCAGATGTGAACTCGCCTTAGTTATCTTCTTTGCAGGAAAATCCATCCAGAAGGAAACTTCAGATTGACAATTTGCACTCATGGTCATTCTCAGCGTGCTTTCCATTTATGGAGTGAGAGGATGCCTCAATTGTCGCCCCTACTTTCAATAACTACCCTCATCGGGATCAGGATGAGGCCAGACACCCATGAATGTTCCAGGTGGTTCCCACGACTTCTTCGAGTCAAATCCGATGCCTCGAGGCCATGCAAATATTCTTCTGTAACCAATACGGGAGTTGACCCAAAAGGTGTTTCGCGACTTCGTGTTTCAGGTGCTTTGTTGTGAGCCACTCTCGACTCTCCTGATTTTCGAACTCGTGAACTGGATCCTAGAGAGCGCTAGCTCCCTTCTTATGGACCCCTTCGATATGACCTGGGGATTATATTCAATGCGCTTCGAGATTTTCGCTTTCGGGGATTTTGAAAGATAGCTCCCTTTAAAACTTCTGATTTGTGAAACTGTGAAGTCGTTGATCTAATGCCACGTTCCCTTATGAATTGAATGGTCCATATCTATTTCATGCTTCAGCCATCGGGGATTTGGCGCCTTCCTCACTTCGAAATTCCCGAAATGGCTTTCCCTACAGTTCGGATATGGTGCCACGCGTCCCTCTGAATCAGATGGCTTATGTTAATTTCAGGTTTCGAGACTTAGAACCTTTAACGATTAACTTTAACATTATTTCAAAATCCTGATTCCCTCGATAATTTTCCACTGTTGATCTCTCGCAATGAGATCTACGGCCCAGATTTAATCTTTGCTCAACCATTGATTTCTAGCCTAGAATGAGTCTCTCTGAGTGTTTTTCTTTGCGATCATGGTTACGGCTTGCGGCCCTTGACAACTTTATGTGATAAAATTTGGCTGCTCAGGGGATGGCATGCTCCCTGTGAGCTGCCAAGAACAAGTAGTTACAGTTCCTTAGCTATTGGGTTATGGAGTCATGCTCAAAAAACATCCCGATGAGGATTAAAGGATGACAAGCACACTATCCTAAAAATGAAAGAAAAATACATGGGATCTAGGAGGAGCTTATTTATGTACATTCCTAGACTAATTGATTTTTACAAAGCACTAGGTGAAATCAAACTTCCACCATAGTCATTCAAGCAACTCCCTAGCTACAAACTTGTTTACTCTATCACTAATCAAATAAAAACAATGAAACTCTGACAGCAAAATGATTACCCTTTTCAACTCTCCTCCCATGGTTGAAGTCAGGATAAAGCTGAGCAACTCCAAGACATGAAGGAAATGAAACTCCATATACTCCCTTACAGGTTCATAGAGAAAATGACAAAATCCACTGGGCTGGTGATAGAAAACATGCTTTGTCTTACAGTTGCTCACACATGGCTGAATGTCTCTGGCAAGCACAGGTGAGCGAACGGTTGATCCAGGCTGACTGATCCTAGGTGATGGTTTCTCATTTGCAAGCTCTAGGTAGGATATGAACTGCACATTTGGTTCTCCCTCTTCTTCTTCATGACTCTCCCAAGGATCAGAATCATAATCATCATAAATAGGAACCATGGAAAAGATCTTCTCTTTGTCTTCTGTAGGCACAGAATGGCAGATTTCCACACAATGTTTTTCCTCAATGTATAAAGGAAAAGGATATGTGGTATGCTCTTGGAAATCCTCAAAATCTGAAACATACGATTCCATGTATATAGCCATAGGATCATGAATCGTGTGATAGAATCCTGGCTGCTTTAGAAGACCAGATTGCTCCTCTGTAAATGCCTCTCTTCTTGCAAATAAAAAACCTCCATGCTCCTTCGAAAACTACTCTCGATCATCAGAAATTGCAGTCTCTTTTCCTTGTTGTTGTTCCAACTCTGATTCATAATCACTATCTTCTTGCTCAGAATCTGAAACATGCTGACATTCTTCTTCCTTAGGCACATGCAATCTTCCAAGATATGTTTTCATATGAACCCCTTGCTAGCCCTGATGTTCTCTTCGACTTCTTCATTATCTTCAAACAGGTGTCTTAACGATGAATATTTCCTCTCTCTCATGAGAAGGACCATCTCTAGATGTTGAGCCATGACATAGTACACCATGGCAACAGTCTTTGTGGGTCTTATCTCCATAGGCATACTATGATAAACACTATAAAGCCTCATGTTGAAGACAACCAAGGCTTCCTCTTCCCCTCTCCTCAAGTCATTAAAATCAAACCAGTACTGATCAAGGGACTTGTTCTCAACCCAACACTTTAAAAATGCTTTGCATAGCTCGATCCAAGAACAAATAGAACCGACTCCCAAACATTTAAACCACACAACAACATCTCCAGACAAAGAATGTGAGAACAACCTCATGGTAACATCCTCATGAACAATCTCAAACTGATCAACAAATTTCTCAAAGGCCTC
>JZKD02S2145250.1:12678-25770 GCA_000966675.3 Picea glauca
CATACCATAGCTAGCACATTGATGCAAAGTGTTACAGCCTGCCATCAACTTTGCTCGGATATCGGGCAAGCCATATCGAAGCACTTTGTTTAATTATCCATGTAATTCGAAGTGTTATGCAGATACGGGAGGTAACACATTGATTTAAAGATTATGCTATCGGTGTCTGAGCCTTGCATTTCAGATGCACTTTGATTATAATTGTACAAAAGGACGAGTAATGTTGTCTTGCAGTTTTAACAAGATCGTTAAAGTGATTAGATGAAGGTAAAGTGATTGTGGCGGTATGCTTTTGATGTACATCCAAGTACATTGAAATTTTGAGATATTTGCTGCATTTACTGAATTTTTCCACAATTGTAAACATGCAACCATTGCAACTCAGTTTGTTGTAAGAGATTGAATGTTCCACTTCTATCAACTGGTTGAAGAGTGATCTGAATTTGCAAGTTATTCCTCGTGGTTGCGACGCTGAGTTTGATGATATACTTGATCAAAGAAGCAGCATTCTACATCCGTCCTGGCCTACTGCGTTTGGAGGTATACTGGAGGAACTTTGATGCAATAAGCTTGTTGTTTGAGGTACGCATTTTCTGATTCTCTGTTGCTTTATGCCTTTTCTTCAATAAGTTTTTCCAGTGCCAGGAACATAATCCGCGCCAATTTACCTCATTTACTAGGAATCAGTTATTTTTGTTTTTATGGCACTTGATCCAATTCAACCCTAGTCTATTTTGTTTTAAGAAACAGATATATTAAGACTCATGCCATGTCCAAAAGTTTTCCATGCAAATTTCTGATTGAACTTTAAGTTAATAAGTTTCCTTCTTAATCTGAGCTGCATTTGGAAACCACTTTACCTTGCCTCTTATTAATCTGAGCTGCATTTGGAAACCACTTTGCGTTGCCTTGTATGGATAGTGGAAAAAATAGCGTTTGGCATATTCATCTCAGGGGTGCTTATTGTTGAATATGCCAACTAATATCCACATAATGTGGATATTAGCAGATTTCATAGCTCTTATTTTGTAGAGGTTGGTTAAACTAAATCTACCAATTTAGTATGATGGACAGTTTTGTTATCAAATAAAATTGTTTTTAAGCATGTAGAGGCAAAAGTTGGAATGGAGGTTGGGTTAAATGGTTATATGTATTATTGGAAGTCTGAATTTAGTGGTTGGTGTAAACTTTTCCCTTGAACAATAATCAAATACTGATTATCATTGAGCCGTAGAGGTTTCCTTATAAGAAAGGTTTTACCAAGTAAATCTCTGTGGCAAATCTGTAAGTTTCACTTATAAGAAAGGTTTTACCAAGTAAATCTCTGTGTCAAATTTGTGCATGTTTGTTGTGTTATTCAGTTTGCTCAATAAATATTCTTTTGGCTTCAGCTGCAAAACACTTATAAATATATCTACAGACGGTAAATCGCTCTCAAACCTGTCCATTTACGCAGATTAATTAATGTTCATTTAACATATCCTTGAACACGTATAAGATCTTTTTGGAAAGACTTTTCGCTCAACTGGCCACCACATGAACGCCTGCTCTAAAATCCAACTGTGGGCGAAGCCTAGTTCTCTGACAAATATCACAATCGATCCAACTGTAGGCGAAGCCTAGTTCTCTGACAAATATCACAATCGAGGGCCAATAATCCTCACTTGGGATATACATCACCCGATAAAACCTGGTTATTATGTCATCAAATATAAAATTTGCAGCTGTAGTTGCACTACAGTCCTGACTGATCTTTTTTCGGCCCATTTAGTCAGGTATTCTATGGCAGTGATTATATACCTTGCTCCTATGCGCTTTCCTAGTGGGTTTATAGGTCCCACGATGTCGATGGCCCATTTTTCAAATGCTTGTAGGGTCATCTGTAGTGCTAATGGAATCTCATCTCTTTGGGATGGTTTTCCAACTCGCTGGCATACATTGCATGCTCTGGTATATTCTTTAGCATCTCTGTGTAACGTAGGCCACCAAAGTGCAGCTCGTAGAACCTTTTGTGCCATTGTTTTTCTTGCATAATGTCCTCCTGCAATGCCTTCATGAGCTTCTTCGAGGATCATAGGGCATTCTGCGTCCATCACACATCTTCTTAGGATCTCATCAGGTCCCATTTTATATAGTTGACCGGCTATCAGTGAAAAATCTACAACACGCACCACTAGCTATTTCTTCTGTGGAATTGTGTACTCGGCTAGAGCCATTCCTATTGACAAGAACTAGACTATGTCTGCGAAGTGGTCATGAATATTTCTAATGGCGATCAATTGCGCATCTGGTAGTGTATCCTCCAGACTGGTAGGTTCTTCGCCATGCTCCAACCTCAATAGGTGGTCTGGGCCCATATTCATTCTTCCTGGCTTAACTATCATCTCAAAATCATATTCTTGAAACAAGAGAAGCCATATGCATATTCTCCCCCCAGAAAACTGGCTTGTTGACTAGGTATTTTAGCACAGAGTGATCAATAAACATTTTAAAGTGTCCTCCCAACAACTAGTGACGAAATTTATGCAATGCATACACCATGGCTAGTCCCTCTCTCTCTGTAGTAGTGTAATTGATTTCAGCTATGGAGAGCTTTCTGCTGGAAAATGCTAACGGATGATCAATGTCACCTTCTCCAGGTTGTGCCAGTACTGCTCCTAATGCAATAGAATATGCATCGACATGCACATGAAATGCCTTGCTCCAGTTGGGAAATACTAGAATAGTCATAGTGACCTTTTTTGTTTTAGTGTGTCAAAGCTATGCTGGCATTCATTTGTCCAACCAAACTGATAGTCTTTCTTTAATAACCTCTCCATTGGTGCAGTAATATGAACATATCCTTTGATAAATTTCATGTAATATCCAGTATGTCCTAGCGCAGTGCGTAGTTGTTTGACTGATGTAGGTGGTGGTAAATCAACTATAATTGCGATTTTGGATGGATCCACCAAAAATCCTTGCTTGCATACAACATGACCTAATAATACTCCAAATGGTGAAAAGAAGATGCGCTTTTCCAAATTCAAAGCAATTTGACACTGCCTGCATTTATCCAGCATTAGCCTTAGACATTCAATATGATTTTTCAACAAACTAAAAATAGTCCAGTCATCAAAGTATGCTTCTAAAAACTTATGCAAAAAATCTTTGAATGCTTCAACCACCACCCTGGAAAATATGGTTGGGGCATTCTTCAGTCCAAATGGCATTACTGTATATTGGTAGGATCCCCACTCTATGGAAAACGTATTCTTATGATGGTTCTCCTTGGCGATGCGGATCTGATGGTATCCTGAAAACCCATATGTAAAAGAATATACTTCTTGGCCTCCCACGTTATCCAGTACTTCGTCCGTGAAAGGTGTAGGGAAAGGATCATGTAGACAAGCATCATTCAGCTTCCTGAGATATATGCAAATCATGATCTCACCTGTCTTCTTATCTTGCATGACTATGGGGCTAATCCATTCTGAATCTTCGACAGGTTCAATAATCCCTGCTTCCAGCGTTCTGTCGAGCTCAATATTCACTTTTTCCTTATATTTTGGGTTCAATCTGTAGGGTATTTTCTTCACTAGCTTCGCATATGGTTTCAAAAGTATTCTCATTTCTCCCATAAGTCCTTTGCTTCCCTTCATATCAGTGAACTTGGTCGGGAACAAGTCCTGATACTCATGTAATAATTCTGTGATCTTGTCAATGGTAGCAACGTCCTAGTAATCTCTGACATTGGCAATCTTTGGTGTTTCCTCTCTCCCGATATTGACTTTATTTATCTTTATCGGTTGTCCAATGAATGGTAGTTCAACTCCCAGTCCTTCCACATCTCTCTGACCTTCTGTTTCTGTGATATTCACCTTCCTCGGGTCATCGTCTTCGTCGGCATTAATGTTGTAGCAGGTCTACAGTTTCTGGAGGGGCGCAGTCCATTCATCCTCTTCTTGCTCCAAAGGGAGGCCAGATGCCTCATTAAATACTTTATGTCTCACCATCTGTAGTTCTTGATCTACAAAAGGAAATTCATTATCAAACAAAAAGGTGGTTATAAAATTATGGATCATACCTTCCCATTCTGAAGTGATGAGGCGCAGCTCTGCTTGAAGGTACCAGTTAATCAAAGTGGTATCCAGCATATTGATGAATTTGTGTACCCATTGTTCTTCAGGAATGTCACTCCAGGCCTCTTCACAACTTCGTACATGGTCCTTTGGACAGCTTCAACCTGTGTACCGTGCTTCACATCTTCCTTCTTGTGCTGAGAACTACAGTGTCATCAAAGTTCAGCATTGTGTCCAATTTGTAATATCGCTTTTATGTGTCCCCCACCATATCACTTGTGTGGCCTTCATGGCCTCATTCATTGCCAACAACCTCTTTTGTGTTGTGTTGACAGGTGAAAATGACCGTCCATCAATTGGAAGAACAAGTCCAGTCCGGGGTTGTCTAAATAACCCAAGCCGTTTGGTGTGACTCGCTCCAACGGGTTTAATGGCGTCGTTGGCCAATCTAAAAGTCCTAAAAGAAAAAGAGAAAACTAACAAATAACTACTTAATGTACATATGTATATACGTATCTACATAACTATTTTAAATAATAGATCTATTTATCTAATTTATGTGCATGATGTACAAGTTGCGAGTTTTAATCTAAACTCACGAAAATCTATGAAAAGATGACTGCTTTATCAAAAGCAGATAAAGAAAGCACATAAACCATTTTTTGTTTTTTCTTTATTTATCTAATATTAAACAAAAAAATATACTATGAAACAAAAGTATGTGGACGGTCAAAGCCAGACCATATATTAGAGTTTTGTAAACAAATAAACAACATAAAGAAATGAACTAACCTATCAATGAGTTAATCGACGTGCATCCAACATTTGTATAATTATGGAAAGTCCAGCCAGTCTATCCAAGAGATAAATCTGCATGAACCTTGAAACAGTTCGGAATAAATGCAACACATTATATTGACTTTTGAATTTTAACGACAGAAATAAGAGATACAAATAATCATGGTGATCTTATGATTTACAAGCAATTACAATGAGATAAATCATATTGTAAGAACTTTGCATTTAAATGTTTCAACAAAAATTAAAGATAAATCTCATAATTTGAGTTGAATAGATGATCACCCTATATAATATCTGAAACATCACATATAGACAGTATTTATAAATGAATTATCCCAACTCATAATAAAGCATGAAGACAAAAGCTATCAACACCTATTATCATGTCAAGATAAACAGAACTTAAACTAAGACATCATACACAAGAAGCTAAAGTTGTAATATGTATTTCTGTTCCATTCAAGTCTGTGCATTAATTGTCCATACTTCAGCCCCAGGCCAAGATGATTTGATTACAAAAAATACAAGTTTGTAAAGGGTTCATAAAAGCTAACTGTCTTATCTTAAAATATAAGATTAAATCTCTACAATCATCTACTAATTACAAAAATAGGGGGAATATAACCACCCCAAATCACACCAAATCTCTAAAACCGAAAAAGATATTGTTCCTATTTACACAAAAATGAGCCATGGATATGGCTAATAAGATCAAAAAATCTCCTGATCATTTAGTCACCATAAACTCCCAAATATCCTGAAAGAAAAAGGTGAAATAAAGAAATTCAGATATACATTTAACCAATATTTTCCAAATTTCGAATAAGAATAGACTAGCTACATAATTTGTTGATTTTGTAGCTAGTCTTATTTTAGCAATAAAATCTAATTTATTCTATGAACAAGAATGTAACACTATTTTAAGACAAAAACGAATCTTTACCTTTAACTGGAAAATCAAATCAATTCACATGATCTCAGAATTGATCATTGTTGTGACACTTTCGACATTTTTTAGTATGATGTTCCATGTTGTTTTCGGACGTTTTCCTTGTCTCTGAGCAATGGACTTGAGACTACAATTTTCATCTGTTAGGGAGTCGACTAGATCGGTAAGGGTTTTGATCTATGATTGTAAAATGGGTATGTCCGTGTAATACTTTTCAATCCAGAACATACAAGTTTCACATTGTAAACCTGTGACGGTCATTTGAGAATACCCATGGTTGTGTGTCGAACTTCCTTCACTACAGCCTTTAGATTTGTTATCAAACTTAATACCTGGAAACCCCTGACTGTGCTTCAAACAAGGTGGGAGGTTATCCACGAAATTGTAAGCCTGGTGGGGTTTTGCTTGGAAAGAAGGAGGTTCTTCTTCGGCTAAGAATCTGTCGATCTCCGAGTCTAAGCTTTCATGGCTCTCGATCATTTTGATCGAGCTTACATGAGGGTTTGATTTATTTCACAATTTCCTCGAGATCAACCTACCTGCCCTTTTATTTTTAAAACCTAAATCAATATGACCTTTAGATGGCTTGCCCACATATTTGTTTGCTTTCTTAGCAAAGGTATTAGGATGGCTTTGCTCAACATCTTTTGGGTGGGATATAGGCTTACTGAGGGTGGCTATAAGATAGGCTTGTGTAGATGAAGGGAATACAGTTTCCTCTATCATGGGTTTGTCAACCTCTACAACATCAAAGTTAACGAAGCCATTTCATGCCAGGAAGGCATTCCATTCATCATGTTGTAACTTCAATTGGTGTACTAATAGTATCTTTATTAAGCCGTGGTGAAACAAGCTTGAATCCAATTGTTGCATTTTATACCTCTTTGTCATTTTATACAAGCTTCTCCACAGGTAATATGACATGTTTAATTGAAACCCAATGTAATTCATAAGCAAGCGTATATGATATAGAAAAACAAAACCATAACGACCTTCACATGTCACAAATTGCTTCAAGACTGCTAGCAAGCCATGCCATCGGGTTTTCAACATGGACACAGGCATACCTCTATCGCAATAATTGATTTTTCGAGACGTGAAGAAAAGACTCCATGGAACCTCCTCGACTTTAGAGTTTTTGAACCACTTCTTCCCGGTCAAAGGAAGACCTGTTGCTTGACCTAAAAACTCCTCTTTGACTTCAACCCGAATGTCTCCCACCTTGGCTTGGCATTCGTCAAATGAAAGGGAAAATTCTTGAGCGGTACGCAAGTTGAATCCCTGGAATTTCTCAATAAAAACAAGCCATCCTTTACCCTCAAGATCTTCCCTTGCATCATCGCATAGGAGAAGGGTCTGAGACCCATTGGGTTCAATCCTAATAACCGGGGCCGTGGGGATTCGACAAGCAGTCAATAAAACACAGTGAGTATGGATAGTTTCGAAGGAGAAGACCATAGCGACATTTCAGACCCAAAACTCATCAATAACCTAGGGCGTATGAACAGAAGTTCCTCAATACGAAATGATAGGTGTTTTGTGAAATGAATGCGAGGGGTACATACAAAACCTGAGACTAAGCTCGAAGTGATGGGATTACTATCATTGAACTGCCACTTCTCACATGGTACAGGCCACGACCAGGTGCATTAAAACTTCATCACTGCGCAACAAGGTAGGTTTGGTTTCTAGAGTTTAGGATAGGGAAATTTTTTATAAACCAAAATGTATTGACAAGGAAACGCATGACCAAGAGCCACAAAAATATATTGAGGTTTAAAATAAAAGGACCCTTGTTGATTCAAATAACAATCCATAAGCATGCTTCACATTTGAGGAGTCAATAAAGAAGATGATCTTGATAGAAGGAAACAAAGTCTTTATTAACAAAAATTGTGGAGCCATCTACCTTTCATAAACTTTTAAATGAAGCAGTAATACAATCATAAGTTTTAATGCTTCGTTTTCGTGCTTTCAGTCATGAATGAATCATGAAAACAAAAACACTAGGAATAATCGAAAACTCACATTTGTAGTTTCAAAAATTGCTCATGAAGAACAAAAAAAGTACGACCCCAAGTAGGCAGCTACATAGATTATTATTTGATGCTTTAAAAAGTTAAAAATATGTTGGGCTGCCAACAATGGAAACTTGTTGGGAGAAGCAGTTATCTCTGTATCAATGACAAGTTCAGGTTAGAAATATTTGAATGATTTCAAATCAAAGAACAACTGAAAAACATTTGAGAATCTTTGACAATCATTACGTGGTCCAGCTTAAGATATCTTTTGTTAAAAAAATTGAAATATGGTGGCAGACTTAACAAATGAAAGCCACAATCTTTAAGTTATTGGCTCTAATACTATTGACAGGGCCACTGCTGCCGGCAGGCATCCATAGCCTTGACAGGGATGTCAATTAACCCACTCTTACGCCTTTATCCTGTCCAATAAATTTCAAATCAGAATGAAGGATGCTTATGACCAAAATTGAAATTTATACCTAAGAATTTTCTTTAACCTAACATCGCTTCGCTGCCAGTGGGCCTGTTCAGTACCTCGGCGAAGTTGTCTTGGCATCATGCATGCATTTACCCACTGCCAGAAGACTTGTTCAGTGTCCCAGTAGGTTTGCAAACACTTTCCACAACTCTCAAGAAATTATTGATATAATTTATAGATATCCAAAAGAGCGGGGTGATGCTGAAAATTTCATTCTTTGGCACATTTTGTTATTTTCTGTCTGCTTTAATTTTTGCTTGCTAACCTTCATCATGGTTTGAAAATAGTTCACTGACGAAACCAATTTTTCGAGGACAGGAAGGCATCGTTAAGTTGCTTTCTTAAAATAAGGGACAACGTAAAGAGCTTTTAATGATAGTCGTGTTTACTCTCAAATGAAAATTGAATCCGAGAAATCAATTCTCAAACAAAATACCATCTTTCACTAGTCTATGTTTTTAGAAAAACACAGCAATTGATGGTTTGGCATCCCTTGACAGTTGTTTTGAGATGAAGCATTATGTTCTCTGCTTCTTAACTAAACTGTAATACAGGCATGTTTAACTCAAAAATCCAAAAAAAAATTAATGAAAGAAAGAAAAAAAAGAAAAAGAAAACCAAAACAGAAACGGTTATGTACAAAAGGTGTATCTAGGATTTCTCAGGAAAAATACTTCTTGAGATATTGGCCATTCACCGGAAAGGTGTCTAGCTGTCCCTATAAATTCTGCAAGCGGAAAGAATTGGGACCTATTTTTTCAGCGATTAAAAATGGTCCCAACCACAGGTTTTGGAACTTAGTATATTCCTCTTTCCCCTCATGAGGTTTATCCCACTTGAGGACAAGATCACCTACCTCAAAATTCCTATCCGAGGCAGAACTAGAATCAAACCATCTTTTGAAAATATGTTGATGCTGATCTAGTTTTTGTTTTTCTTGAGTCCTTACCTCTTTTAAGTTCAGCAGAGAATTAATACAACTTTCCAGAGGAGGACAGTCTTCTTCCTAAACCTTCTGCGATAGTTGCAGAGAGGGGAGCAGAACATGTGGAGGAAGAATTGCTTCCCTTCCCTAAACAAGAAAGAAGGGGGAATTACCAACAACAGTTTTTGGAGTTACCCTATCAGCCCAGAGTGCATTGAATAGTGCATTATGCTAGTTTTTGTGGTGTTTCAAAACCGTCCTCTTGATGATCTTGATCTGGTTTTTGTTTGTCGATTCTGCCAAACCATTTCCTTGGGGTTAATAGCTGGCATAATATTTTAGCTTTATCCATTTTTCTAAAGTAAAGGCACTCATATCTAGGGACGAAAAATAGGAAGCATTATCGAAAACCAAACATTCAGGAATACCGAATCGAGTGATGATGTTTGAATTAAGGAAAGATATTACTTGACTAGTGTTCACCACTTTTAATGGCACAGCCTCGGACCATCTGGTGAAATATTATGTTGCTGTGATTATGTACTTATGTTGTTGCAAGGATGTGGGGTTAATTGGGCCAATAATGCCAAGACCCCATTGCTAAAAAGGAAAATCCACTAAGACAGGTTGCAACAGGAATGCTTCCTTCTGTACACGTCCAGAAGCCTTTTGACAGATTACGCATTTGCGGCATAATGTATGGGGATCTTTGAAAAGTGTGGGCCAAAAATACCCTTCCCTTAGTACTTTGTGGGCAGTAGTGTCTCCAAAAAAATGCCCACCAGCTTCTCCTGCATGCAACTCAGATAAGACTTTATCTGCTTCATCTCTTGCTAGACAATGCATAAGGATTTCATAAAAAAAATTGCAAAATAATACACCATTCACAAGCTATGAAGGTGCAGACTTTAATCTCAATGATCTCGTCTTTTTCGGATCAAGGTGACAAAGATATGAACCATGTATTAGATAAAAATTAATGTCATCATACCAAGGATTTTAAGAATTTTGTACACAACAGAATTGACTTTGATTATGTCGATCTTCAATTAACATATCAGTTTGACTTTGTTGTTCTTCAACTGAATCAACGACCAATTTACATAGACCCTGGCCTCTAACAATTTGTGCTGGGGTGATCTCAAGGTCATACTCTTGTAAGGATGTCACCCAATTTGCCCATTTTTCACCCAGTTCTTTCTGTACTAATAAATTTCTGACAGCAGGGTAAGGAACAATGACTTTAGTTCTAGATTTCAGTAGATATGATTGGAAATGTTTTACTACTTTAAAAATAGTGTAAGCCTATTGATCTATAGCTGGATAATAAAAATCTTCTCCCTTAAAGGCTGAGCTCATAAAGGCAATGTGAAACTTGTTGTTTTCAACATTCTTTTGGGTTAGCACAGCGGCATAAGATCGATCGGAGGCAAACGTGTAAAGAGTGAAATCTCGTGAAAAGTCATGACTTATTAGGGATGGAGCCTCTACTATGGATTTTTTGATTGAATGAAAGGCTTGACTTTATTGAGGTCCCCAATGGTATTGCACATCCTTTTTTATTAAGTTTTGTAAAGGCCTCACCATTTCCGAAAAACTCGGAACAAACCTTCTGACAAAATTTATCTGACTTAGGAAAGATTGCATAGATTTTTTGGAAGAGGGGTGTAGTGTACCTTTTTCCACTACCGAGGTTTTCAAACCTCTCAGTTACCATTCTATACATGAATGTTTACATAATTCGTACAAGAATTATAACCACATGCATTTAACACAATTAAACACACTTAATTCTCAGAGTAAAATATATAAGTTACTGTTACCATTAAACAAGCCATAGCATTCAACAGTAATTCATTTACATAGCAGAAAAGTGATACATAAACAGATCAGTCATGCCAAATGTGATAAAACATAATTCAGATACTTATCTTTTAACAGTTGTAGAATTCACCAACCAAGTGCAGGTCTTCCACGAACCTCCCAGCCTTAGACCACACTGTTCATCCGCTCAAAAGTGGGTCACCCCCGAGCTGGGACCGATCTCTACCCCAAGGCAAGGAATCCTAGGCTAGGCTGAGGTTACAGGGAATTGAGTCATACACAATCACCAGGAAGAAAGCTCTCCCAGGAATCTCCCTCGCTCACTGCCCACAGAACCTCATTCCCCACATGCCTGTTCCACCCCAGGAGAGTGCACCTTCTCTGTCATCTGGATAGTCCTTCGGCTGCCAGTATCCCTTACCTTGGTTTACAAGAACAGACCGGACTGGAAGTCTCTGGGCTCTATGGCAGCTACAGGGTTCCTTCCAGGAGTTCTCTCCTCCCTCTGCGCACTCTCTCACCTGGAGGAGTCGCTCACAGGCCAACAAGCCTCACACAGTCCAGTACTACGTGGTCACCACAACCCACGGGGAACACAAACACAGGCTTCCCCAAACCGGTTCAACAGTCACAGGATGATCTCACGGTGTTGGTTCTGGAAACGCATGACAACAATCCATGCAGGAAATTACCCAAACTCCCTTGTTTCGAACGGGTAAAGAGTGAACTGGCCTTTCAGACAGAAACAATCTTCTCGGCTCTCAGATCAGAGGGGGTACACGTATTTTTGCAGAACAAACACAGGCTTTTCGGCTTTCAGAGATGAACCAGGGTATTCTGGCAGAGGTCGTACCGGTTCCACGCTTAGAGGTTCGAGTTAGAATGGAGAAACTCCCCCCCCACGATTCATCTTGGCGATTATATTTGCATGCACTAGGGTTGACACTTGTCACCCTGGGAACTGCATGCGTACCACAACGTGCATCCCCTTTGCACGTTCCCTCCTTGCCAGGAACTTAGGATAAATAGAAATGCACATGTCTCTTTTTAAAATAATATTAAAATATTATTCCAGGCCTAAGCCCCCTAGGCTTAGCCTCTAGGCTCAACACTCAGCCCCTTTTTCCACCTTTCATCCCCTAATCCCTTGCCCACTCTGTGGACGCTCAGTCCCCCATCACTCATTCATCGTGGTCGGTCTGCACCTGGCGGGTGTTTATATTTTATTGATGTGCTGCATACATACAGATACAAAATCCAGGCCCTTGGCCTTCAACCCTTAGGCTCTCTGGCCTAATAAAACACATAAGCCTACTGGCTTATAAAAAAATCGGCTCACCAGCCTATAACACATATTTACAATCTCTTTCAGATCATGGTTTACATCGAGGCTCGGCCTTGGGGACACTACAATCCCCCTCCCCTTATTTTTGCACCATCCTCAATGCAACTTACACTGCCTCTGTGTGTCCTTCAAAATTTTCAAAAAGATGCGGGTACTCTGCCCGCATAACTTCTTCATGCTCCCATGTTGCATCCTCAGGACCGTACCAGGTCCACTGAATCTTTACAAGCTCTATAGCTCGATTCCAGATCTGCTTGTTTTTCCTGTCCAATATGCGCACATGACGCACTTGCAGGACACCTTTTGGTTCCACCTGAATCACAATCCAATCGATAACATGATTAACATCAGGTACATATTTCTTAAGCAGTGAAACATGAAACACATTATGTACATTCATAGATGCAGGTAATGCAAGCATGTATGCAACTGGCCCAATCCTTTCCAGGATCTCAAATGGTCCACAGAATCTTGCTACCAACTTGGCCCAACTTCCCAATTTCAGGGAACTCCTGTTAGTTTTCACTTTCAGGAAAACATGGTCACCCACTTTGAATTCTCTATGTGTTGTGTTACTATCAGCGTAACTTTTCTGCCTGTCCTGGGCAGCTTTCAAATTCTGTTTGATTTTTATCATTTGATCTTCCATCTCTTTGAGTAGTTCAGGTCCAACTACTGTTCTGTC
>JZKD02S2145250.1:32770-44457 GCA_000966675.3 Picea glauca
CAAACACATAAGCCTACTGGCTTATACAAAACTCGGCTCACCAGCCTATAACACATATTTACAATCTCTTTCAGATCATGGTTTACATCGGGGCTCGACCTTGGGGACACTACAAGGGGAGAGGGAGTTTTGAAATGACTTGAGTCCTCTCGGGATCAATGATCATACCTTCATTGGATACTATGAATCCGAGCATCTTGCCTTGTCCTACTACAAAGACAGTTTTTTTAGGATTCAGAGAGATGTCGTACTTACCACATCGTTGTAAAAAATATCTCATATGGGCTAAGTGATCGTCCTCATTCTTGGAGAAAACCGTGACATCATCGAGATAGACTACTACAGATTGATTGATTAGACCACAAAAAGAGATGTCCATTGCTCTCTGGAAAGTGGCACCGGCATTTATAATCCCAAAGTGTATCTTTCTATAATCATAGGTTCCCCATGGAGTACGGAAAGTGGTTTTCAGCTGGTCTAGAGGAGACATGAGGACTTGGTTGTACCCTGAAAAACCGTCTAGTAGCGACAATCTTTCAGAACTGGATACCTGCTAGAGAATTTGTTCCATCGGAGGAACGGGGTAGTTGTCTTTATCAGATGCTCGATTTAAGTTTTGGAAATCGACACATAGTCAGATTTCGCCACTTTTCTTCCTCACAGGGACAAGGTTAGAAACCCACTGAGTATGCCTTACCGGGAAGATTATCTTTGCATTCAACAGTTTGTTTAGTTCCTTCTTGATCGTTGGTTCTAGCTTTGGGTGCATATTTATTAACTTTTGTTGAAAAGGCCGAGTCAAGGGTTTCATGGGGATGATGTGTTGTATAATGTTAGGGTCGAATGTTTTTAGATCATCATATGTCCAAGCAAAGACATACTTAAATTATTTAAACAATTTAATAAAGACTTATTTCTCTTGCTCAGAACATTTCATTCCCAAATTGATGCATTGTGGATTATCTTTAGTTCCTAGATTTACTTTTTCATGGGTCAAGGAAGAACTATTCATTTTACAATTTACCGATTTTCTGAATTTATCATGCAAATCATAAAACTTTTCTAATCTTACCACAGATTTTGGGATAGAATTTACCAGATCTGATGTGGTTTCTGGAGACCTTGGGTCCGATATTACCATAAAATTGTAGAGGTCTTCGTCGTGGGTTCCTTCATTAATAACTGCACCTTGGAAAGTGTCTTCCATGTGCAGGAAACTTATGATATGTTGATCATCATTGAACACTCTCCAATTAGTGATGTTGTTTGGGACTGATGGTCTGAACAACAACTTAATGGAGAACACATTCGGAGAAAGACCTTCTGCAAGAAACAGTTTAGAAGCAACATTAGCCAACAAGTCAACCTCATAATGATTTAATCTTGGAATGGAATTGATGTTAAATGCGAAAAAATTGTGCATTAGATTCCATACCTCAGCTTGATAACTTTTCAGGTGTGGAGTCAGGCAATGAATGGAATTCCTTACGTGCTTGACCATAATTTCTGAATCACCTAATACCATTAAATTCTATATTTTCAAATCTAATGCCTTTCTGAGTCCTTGCCGAAGTGCCTCGTATTCAGTCGTATTGTTTGTGCATTCAAATTCTAATCGGCAAGCGATCAAAGTTTTGTTACCTGCTGGGTCAATGAGCACACATCCTGCACCAACTCCTTCTTTAGATTTGGACCCATCGAATTAGAGAGACCATATGTGAGTCTCACGAGCTGTATGTGACATATTAGGGAGAGATGTCGACTGTGTGCATGTCATGAGTTATGACTGTTGTTCTGAGTCAGTAATGATAGAAGTTTCTGCCATGCAGTTATCGAAAAAGGTGTTCATTATCTGCATTTCAGGTGAATTAGCAGAAGCAGTAAATGGTTCATTAGTTTCATTTAAATCAGTCATGGTAAGCTTGAGATAATGCTCACGATTGATATTGATTCTATTAGGCTTTCCATTCTCTGGCAGCCACAAATGAGACCAATCTGTCACAAAGTAATCGTACAGCTGTTCGGACCAATGCCTACTTAAAAATAAGCCATATACTTCAGGGATGTCCACGACAATAATATCAATAATCCAGTGAACTTAAGGATTAGAGGATAATCTGATAATGACATTTTTTAATTCACCTATCACCTTAACACTGGTTCGATCAAGATGAATAATTTTCAGACTTGAAGGTTGGATTTCATCATTGATATTCTGGTAGACAGACCAAGGCATTACATTTGATGATGTGCCATAATCTAGCATACAATTATGTACATTCCTATTGAAAATTTCAAAGGTCAACAGAAAAGGTGGGACATTTCTACGAGTGTTAACAATAGAGCTTTGTTGATTTTTAGTTGCAGTCCTAGGAATTATTCTATCTACATTTGTTACACTTTTTACAGCAAGGTCTCTTTTATCCGAGGGTTCTAGTGTCATTTTAACGAGAACCTTTTGAGATTTTTTAGGGCTATTTTCTGCAAATTTGTTGCTATTCAAATTGTTGTTTTTGTTGTTTTCTGCAATGTTCTGAAGCATTTTTTGCAGAAGAAAAGGAAATTTTAACAATTCATAAACATAAATATTAGCTCTAAGTTTCTTAAGGTCTTCAATCAGATCGTACTCTAAACTTGGGGTTGTTGAATTCTATTTAGTTTCAGTCTGCTTAAACTCTTTTTGAGGTGCACTAGTTCCAATTTCAAAAGAGGGTTTGTTTTGTGTTTTGCTTTTGGTATTATAAGGATGAACTGTTTTAAAATTGGCTTGAAAGATACTATTCGAAAAATGCTCGAAGAAGTTGGGAGAGGATTCGTCCTCTTCCACTATTTCTTGTTCAACTACATCTTCAGAAATCTCAGGGGGAACTAAGTTGTCATGAACTTCAAGGATTGTTTGTATCGCATATTGTAGGCTTTCTAAACTAAGGCCTTTAGAATTTAAGTTGGGTCGGTTTGTGGGAAAAGGTTTTCTAAAAGGGGGTTTGTAAGGCCCTTTACTTGAAGAAACTTCTTCAGCTAATCTCCTTAAATCTACGACTTGATTAGACAATTTCTAAACGACCTTATGTAAACTTTCTAGATCTGAACTGTCCGATTGAGTTTTGGTTTGGGGAGGTCTAGGAAGAATTTTAATTTTCTTCTTGGAATATGAGGTAATCTCTGCCTCATTACAGATATTATCCTTTAGGCTTAGAATATCTTTCTCAATTTGGCTTGCCTCCTCGAAGGCTTCCAACAATGTTGTCTTCTTAGACCTTTTTACCCAGATTGCTATATTGTGGTGTAAGGCTTTGGTGTAGTATGCGACGATAAGATTTTCAGCAGGCATTGAATCAATGGGGATTTGATTTTTTAATGTTAGAAACCTTTGATTAAAGTCTTTTATTTTTTCCTTGGGGTTCATCTTTAAACTGGAGAGTTTCATGACTAAGACTTCAAGAGATTTGTTGTCTCCGAATTTCTCAAGGAAACAAGATTCGAATCTATCCCAAGATACAATGGTGTGGGGTTGTTGGGCAAAATACCATGTAGAGACATTGCCTTCGAATGTATACGGGAAAAGTCTACATACTATATCTTTGTGTTCTACATTTCGGAGTGTAATGTCTAGCATGAATTTTTTTTTGTGATCCTTAGTTATTTGTTTAGAATCTGGATCGAATTTAGGGAGCCAATTTCTCCGGATGTTCAGGCAAAGGATGTAGAGGTGCATGTATGGCCACAACATCTTGATCGAGCTAAGGTTTGGAAGGATTGTTTGGATTTTCCATGGGCGTGGGTGGTGTAGAAGGTTGAGATGAAGAACTCCCTTCGTCCGATGAATCTTCTCCCAAAGAGGAAGGAGATGAAGGCGGTGGTGAAGGTAGGATACCAGATCCTCTGGCTGTAGGAGCGGGATTGTGATCTAGATCCGTAGGATTTAGTAGTAGACTAGTGCCTTCAAGTTGCTCCCTAATATTAGAGAAATATAGCGGTTGACTCAGTGGTCAACCTGGTTGTCTGATACGGGCCAAAGCACTATGTTTCCTTAGAAGTGATTGATGAACAATTTCTTGTATGTCAAACCCTGAAGGGTTTGGTGTTACTGGCTCAATGTTAATCTGTCGATTTTCGTTTGAGGCGGTTGTTGTTTGAGAAGTAACGTTGTCGTCAGAATGACTTCTTGTTACAATAGGGGAGCGGGTGTGTGGGGGAGGTGTCTTGCGACCTCCATGTGCCATCAATCGTGCTTAGGCCCTCCTTCTAGTGCCATTTGTTGACGGGCGAAAATGATCGTCCGTCAATTGTAAGAACAAGTCTGGTCCGAGGTTGTCTAAATTACCCAAGTCGTTTGGTGTGACTCGCTCCGACGGGTTTAATGGCTCCATTGGCCAATCTAAAAGTCCTAAAAGAAACAAACAAAAGAAAAAGAGAAAACTAACAAATAACTACTTAATGTACATATGTATATACGTATCTACATACCTATTTTAAATAATAGATATGTTTATCTAATTTATGTGCATGATGTACAAGTTGCGAGTTTTAATCTAAACTCGCGAAAATCTATGAAAAAATGGATGTTTTAACAAAAACAGATAAAGAAAGCACATAAACTATTTTTTCTTTTTTCTTTATTTATCTAATATTAAACAAAAAAATATACTATGAAACAAAAGTATGTGGACGGTCAAAGCCAGACCATATATTAGAGTTTCGTAAACAAATAAACAACAGAAAGAAATGACCTAACCTATCAATGGGTTAATCGACGTGCATCCAACATCTGTATAATTATGGAAAGTCCAGCCAGTTTGTCCAATAGATAAATTTGCAATGAACCTTGAAATTGTTCGAAATAAATGCAACACAGTATATTGATTGTTGAATTTTAACGACGAAAAGAACAGATGGAAATAATCGTGGTGATCTTTTGATTTACAAGCAATTACAATGAGATAAATCTTATTGTAAGAACTTTGCATTTAAACGTTTCAACAAAAATTAAAGATAAATCTCATTATTGGAGTTGAATAGATGATCACCCTATATAATATCTGAAACATCACATATGGACAATATTTATAAATGAATTATCCCAACTCGTAATAAAGGATGAAGACAAAAGCTATCAACACCTATTATCATGTCAAGATAAACATAACTTAAACAAAGACATCATACATAAGAAGCTAAATCTATAATATGTATTTCTGTTCCATTCAAGTCTGTGCATTAATTGTCCATACTTTAGCCCTAGGCCAAGATGATTTGATTACAAAAAATACGAGTTTATAAAGAGTTCAAAAAATCTAACTTTCTTATCTTATAAGATAAGATTAAATCTCTACAATCATCTACTGATTACAAAAATAGGGGGAATATAACCACCCCAAATCACACCAAATCTCTAAAAACGAAAAAGAGTTTGTTCCTGTTTACACAAAAATGAGCCATGGATATGGCTAATAAGCTCAAAAAATCTCCAGATCATTTAGTCACCATAAACTCCCAAATATCCTGAAATAAAAAGATGAAATAAAGAAATTCAAATATACATTTAACCAATATTTTCCAAATTTCGAATAAGAATAGACTAGCTACAGAATCTGCTGATTTTGTAGCTAGTCTTATTTTAGCAATAAAATCTAATTTATTCTATGAACAAGAATGTAACACTATTTTAAGACAAAAACGAATCTTTACCTTTAACTGGAAAATCAAATCAATTCACATGATCTTAGAATTGATCATTGTTGTGACAATTTCGACATATTTTAGTATGATGTTCCCTGTTGTTTTCAGACGTTTTCCTTGTATCTGAGAAATGGAATTGAGCCTACGATTTTCATCTGTTAGGGGTTTGACCATATCGGTAAGGGTTTTGATCTGTGATTGTAAAATGGGTATGTCTGTGTAATATTTGCCAATCCAGAATAGACAAGTTTCACATTGTAAACCTGTGACGACAGTTTGAGAATACCCACGGTTGTGTGCTGGACTATCTTCACTACTGCCTTTAGATTTGTTATCAAAATTAATACCTGGAAACCCTTGAATGTTCTTCAAACAAGGTGGGAGGTTATCCACGAAATTGTAAGCCTGGTGGGGTTTTGCTTGGAAAGAAGGAGGGTCTTCCTCGGCCAAGAATCTGTAGATCTCTGAGTCTGAGCTTTCATGGATCTCCATCATTTTGATCGAGCTTACATGAGGGTTTGATTTATTTTTCAATTTCCTCGAGATCAACCTACCTGCCCTTTTATTTTTAAAACCTAAATCAATATCACCTTTAGATGGCTTGCCCACAGGTCTGTTTTCTTTCTTAGCAGAGGTGTTAGGATGGCTTTGCTCAACATATTTTGGGTGGGATATAGGCTTACTGAGGATGGTTGTAAGATAGTCCTGTGTAGATGAAGGGACTACGGTTTCCTCTATCACGGGTTTGTCATCCTCTACAACATCAGAGTTAACGAAGCCATTTCGGGCCAGGAAGGCGTTCTAGTCATCATGTTGTAACTTCAATTGGTGTACTAAAAGTATCTTTATTAAGCTGTGGTGAAACAAGCTTGAATCCAATTGTTGTCTTTTATACCTCTTTGCCATTTTATACAAGCTTCTCCACAGGTAATATGGAATGTTTAATTGAAACTCAATGAAATTCATAAGCAAACATATATGATATAGAAAAAAAAAAACAAAACGGCCTTCACACGTCACGAATTGTTTCAAGACTGCTAGCAAGCCATGCCATTGGGTTTTCAACATGGACACGGGCATACCTCTGTCGTAGCAATTGATTTTTCGAGACATGAAGAAAAGACTCCATGGAAACTCCTCGACTTTAGCGTTTTTGAACCACTTCTGCCCAGTCAAAGGAAGACCTATTGCTTGACCTAAAAACTCCTCTATGACTTCGACCTGAACGTCTCCCACCTTGGCTTGGCATCCGTCGAACGAAATGGCAAATTCCTGAGTGGTACACAAGTTGAATCCATGGAATTTCTCAATAAAAACAAGCCAGCCTTGACCCTTGAGATCTTCCCTTGCATCATCACACAGGAGTAGGGTCTGAGACCCATTGGGCTCAATCCTAATAACCGAGGCCGTGGGGATTCGACAAGAAGTCAATAAAACATAGTGAGTATGGAGAGTTTCGAAGGAGAAGACTAGAGCAACATTTCAGACCCAAAACTCATAAATAACTTAGGGAGCATGAACAAAAGTTCCTCAATACGAAATGATAGGTGTTTTGTGAAATGAATGTGAGGGGTACATACAAAACTCGAGACTAAGCTCGAAGTGATGGGCTTACTATCGTCGAACTGCCACCTCTCACATGGTACAGGACACGACCAGGTGCATTAAAACTTCATCATTGCGCAACAAGGTAGGTTTGGTTTCTAAAGTTTAGGATAGGGAAAGATTTTATAAACCAAAATGTATTGACAACAAAATGCATGACCAAGAGCCACAAAAATATATCAAGGTTTAAACTAAAAGGACCCTTGTTGATTCAAATAACAATCCATAAGCATGCTTCACATTTGAGGAGTCAATAAAGAAGATGAGCTTGATAGTAGGAAACAAAGTCTTTATTAACAAAAACTGTGGAGCCATCTACCTTTCATAAACTTTTAAATGAAGTGGTAATACAGTCATAAGTTTTAATGCTTTGTTTTCATGCTTTCAGTCATGAACGAATCATGAAAACAAAAACACTAGGAATAACCGAAAACTCATATTTGTAGTTTCAAAAATTGCTCATGAAGAAAAAAAAAAGTACGACCCGAGGTAGGTAGCTACATAGATTATTATTTGATGCTTTAAAAACTTAAAAATATGTTGGGCTGCCAACATGTTGGTACACTTGTCTCAAATTCTGACAAGAAGTTTTCTAAGGGATTCAGCCCATCAAATGTGGGTAGATTACTCACTATTGTGCCAATCCAACGAACTTCTCTGGTTAGCCTAGCACATCTTCTTGTAGATACTTCGTACATCTAGTTTTGCCAATTCTCCAGCGCTTCTTCTGAGTCGGATGAACATGTGTTGTCACATCGTCAACTCATATTTTCATTCGCTTTAGGGTTGATATAATCCTGTTCTGTGGCTGTTAATTTGTAGATGTTTTCCAGTTCAAATGCATGGTCCTCTTCTCTGATGGGTTTTGTGTATCATGGACCCTCATCAGGATCTAAAGGTGAAATGAACCTAAGGCCAGATTTATCAAATGTCATGCGTCTTTTCTTTAAATCAACAACAATGGAATTGTCGAAGGCCCAATCGATTCCTAACAATGCAGGGTAAGGGCAACTATCATCAACAATTTCAATTACCTCAAAATCTGCAAATGTTCTTACCCCATTGATGTCCACTGGGACATGCACTAATCATCCAAATGGGCTGACAGCTTGCTGATTAGCCATGCGAAGCCTGATAGGGGAATATATCAGCTTGGGTTTTCCCTTCAGTGCCCAAATTTGCTTCATCATGACATTGACTTATGACCCTAAGTTGAGGACCACATAGTGTATCTCATACTCTCCTATCCGAGCATTCAAGTGTAGTTCTTTATTTGTCCTTCTCCTTTTTCCAATTTGGTGCACGTCTCTATTCAGTAAGGGGCCTATTTTTCCTAGTTGATACTGCTTGATTAAATCTTGTAATTCTTGGACAACGCCTTTATCTTGAATCAACTTAACACAAGTGTGCAAGAATTTCATGAGTTTGCTTACCTCTTTCCCTTCTGTTGGTGATGCAGACAGATCAAACGCCTGAGGCATGCCGTATTCTTTGATTTCTGGCTGTCTCTTTGATGAAGATCCTTGATTTCCTTTGAACTCCTTTCTTGCCTCCTTGAATATATGTATTTATTTCTTAGCATCGAATGTTGGGGTCTTTTCTATAGCTTTCCTAACTTCGTGGTCGCTTTCAGTCTTTCCTTGGGCTGGTCTATCTTCCCCTGTAACAATGCCTGCTCGAGTAATAACAACGACTCTAGGTTATGCTCCATGAGGTTCAACATATATCAGTTGTACTTATGGGTTCTTCTGGGGTCCACGTATTTCCTGAAGTTTAGCCAGCAGCACAGGGCATTCTTCTATGACATGCTCGAAGGAATTACAATAACAACAGGTTGTGCAGGGATTCTGACAATCTCTTGCTAAATGTCCTGGCTGCATGCAGTTGTAACAGATTATTTGACCTCGGCCTCGACCCATACCTCCTCCTCCTCCTCCTCCTCTGTAGCCACCACGAGGAGTGAAATTTCCTCTCCCCAGAGAGTTGTACTACGAAGTGTTTCCTTCTTGTTGTACTTCACCTTGAATCTTGTATATGTCTCTTGACCTTTCATGCATGAGATCATAAGCTCTATAATCCCGATCATCATGCCCCACTTATTTACAGAATGTACAATACAAGTTTGTGGGTGTCTGGACATACTTGTGCATGTCGTAGCACTCACCTGGGCAATGCCTATTTCTACATACATCACACCATGGTAGGTTAAATTTATTTAAGGGGCTTGGTTCCCTTGATGCCAAGTACTCATGAAATAAGGGACAATGTTCCTTATCATGGCCTTCAGATCTGCATCTTACACACCTAATATCTTCCCTTTTGTGTTTTCCCTTATCTTTCTTCATATCCTCGACTTGTAAAGACAAACTACTTAGCTGGCTCATGATCTAGCTAATGCCTAAGCCAGATTCTCCCATTGGTGTTGATTCAAGCTTCATGGCGATCTCAAAATCTTCCGCCTGAGATGCAATCTTCTACTGCATCAAAGGGATTCTTATGTGTGGTAACAACGCAGCGATGAACCACTCTTTGTTCTGTTCGTCAGGGATCTGGAAAGTTAATCAACCTGTCAGGATCTTGAATCTCTGGTCGAACTCCCAAACAGGTTCTGCTACCTTTTGTTTAATCTCTTTTAGTTCCATAATACATTGTGACTCTGACTTAGGTTTCTTAAGCTCTACTATCAACGCATTCTTGATCTCATTCAGGGGCTTAGGCTGTGCCAGTCCTTAGACAAGTTTCATGTACCAGCTTAGTGTGTGGTCCCTTAGGATAGTGTTGAACTGGGTTCTCTTGATGGTTTCATCGGTGATACTTTTGATATTCCATACAGCCTCACACAGAAACCAATGCTGATCTGGATCTTCAGATCCATCTCCTCTAAATATAGGGAGTCTCATTTCATCTGCCATAAAGCTGACTAGGGTTCTTGTCTGAGTAGATGTTGGGCTACTGGTAATAGTACTCTGAAGACTCTGGTGGTTTTGACTATTCTGACTGCTAGGTATTGTTGAGACAACAGGAGGATTAACGTTACTTACTTCAGTAGTTCGCACAATTCCTGAGGTTTCTGGCTCACTTTGGACCAGTTCTTCAACTTCCCCTTCTTTTGTTCTAGTGGGCTCTTGATGCTCTTCGTTAGTTAGATCTATCTCTTCTCTGCTATAGAAACCTTCTTCTCCATAGTTTTTCTTAAACAAATTCTCAAGGTGAACTCCTCAGAATACTTTCCCACTACGCTTATGTCCTACTTCTATGTCACTATCGTTGTCCGAGATCTTGAACATTAGCCTTTTTAGGTCCGATCAATCTACTGTATCTTCAAGATGTGGTTTTCATGCAAGAGCATCTTGATTCTTAGCTTTAGGAAGTGCAAAAATTTTCCTTTGGGTCCCTTGAAAAAGTATCTTTCAACTTGACTATATGATTCTGTTATGTCAACAGCAAACTCGGTGATATACCCTTCGATGGTACTATCAAACCAATTATCTACTACTCTGGATACAACGTTGTCGACTCTCTTGACCTTCTGGATCAATGTCGATGTCCAAACAACAGGGGGTCTAGACCTTATTTCAAACTGTGTGTCAGCTAACCTAGCCAACCACTCGTGTAGCTCCTGATGGATTCCTCCAAAGAATATCTCGTGAATGTCGGTGAAGATGTATCTTTGTAGCTAATCTTCAGTGCTTATTTTAGGGTTCTTGTTCTGGGCTTCAACGAAGTCCTTCTCTTGATCTTCTATCCACTTTTGAATCTTTGTCTTCGACGGGAACCACCTTGACATTCCCTTAAAAATATTCCTGTCTCGGCAACAGAACCATTTGTTGGCACAAGGGAAAACCCAGGGTTCAAATCCAAGAGTGCACCAACAAGCCCTAGCTATTGGCCCTTTCAGTAGCACCTGCGAAGCAGATGCAATCTCATCTGAAGCAACTATGAGGGGGTTGCAGGACAGAGATGTCTACAACCAAGGGAATATCAAGTGGTTCTTATTACAACAACAACATAACATGCAGCTATCACTGAACTAGCTAGATCTATCCTTCACAGCTATAGATCTAATCTAATACAATACTGCAGATAACAATATAACAACATCAGAGCTCGAAGCATCAATCACACACACAACAACAGATGTGGTTCACCCTCTCTTTAGTGCTACGTCCACAGAACTGTGCTTATGATATTTTAGGATAAAGGTTACAGTTCTGATCTACCCTCTTGGCCAACAGATCCTCTCTCTTTGTCTATCTTTCTCTCTCCCTTCCTGCGCACCCAACTGCAGGACTTGATCTTCGCACCCAGCTGAAGATCTTACAATACCAGAAGGCTCTCTCTCTCAGCACTTCTCTCACCCATAATACAATATTCTCCCAATGAACAATGATCAATAACAAGAC
>JZKD02S2145261.1:10504-20537 GCA_000966675.3 Picea glauca
CATCAACATATAACCACATATACACAATACACAAGATTTTTATGTGGAAACCCAAATGGGAGAAAACCACATAACACTTTTTAATATATATATTGAATATTACATCCACAAGAAGAACCAACTTCCAAGATTCTCCAACACCAACTGGAAGGAGGCACCAACCCCCTATTTACAGGTTCCAACATAAAGGAATCTACGACTCCATAAATTCTCCAGCTCCAACTGGAAGGAGGCTCCAACCCCCTAGTTTACAGGCTCCAACTCCTTAGATTCTCTAGCTCCAACTAGAAGGAGGCTCCAACCCCCTAGTTTACAGCCTCCAACCTGAAGGAAAATGCAACTCCCTAGATTCTACAGCTCCAACCCCCTTTCCTTGCCCCTTCCTTCCTCCCGGAAATATAAATGAGAGAATCAATTGTCATTGTTACTATCATTGATATTGATACATCATCATCATCATCAATACTGGTTCAACCCAACAACCACATAAAGCTTATGCTGAGATAATGTGCCCAAAATCATCAAGATATGCATCAAAACATGTACCAAAGGCCTACAATATATGCCTTAAACATGTGCCAAAGTTTCCAAGACATTCCTCAAACCATGTGCCAAAATATCCTCAAACCATGTGCCAAAGTATCCAAGATATACCTCAAACCATGTGCCAGACTATCCAAGATACAAGCCTCAAGAATGTGCCAAAACATGCCTTAAGCATGTGCCAAACCATCCAAGATATGCCTCAAAGAATATTCCATAACCTCCAAAAAATTCCTCAAGCATATACCAAAATCTCCAAGATACAAGCCTCAAAACATATAGAAAACATTCCTTTCATTATGTAAAACCTGGTACATCAGATCTCAGATCATCAACCCTTCCTCGAATTCAACATAAACAAGATGACATCTTCTTCATAACCTCTCCTTAGCCTTGTGGGACTAGACTAGGAAATGAGTGGGGCCTCGCGTGACGATACCAGGACAACCAACAGGAGACTTGCAGGACACCCTATACTTGACCCGCAGGGGTTACCTCAGATAGGGTTTCCCAGAAACTCTTTGCACATATGCAACTCTGAGACTTCTCTCCTTCGTACTGCTCCACTTCTTTACTTGCACTCACATTCTTTCTTGAATTCCTCTTCATTGATCATCAAATGAGAGGCTCTTTGATGTGTATTTATACCCTTCCAAGTAACTTCTTTACTTGATCTTTGAGCAAACCTGTAACTTATTGTTTGCAACAACTTTTTCTCCTTTAATTAATTTTGGGGTCGACTTGTAACTTCTTTGACCTTAGATATGGGGCTTCATCTTTAATAGGGCATAAATTCTCAACCGTGAGGAACTACATGGTGTGCCACCTATTGTTGGAGACAACATGTCGAGGACTATCAATCTGTGATGGTTCTGAATGCATTTTCAATGTCCTTCATGTTCTTTTTCTTCAATTAACTTAAGGATTCGTGACCATGCCTCTGGGGCTTCTTAACCAATTAACCATATTTCTAGGGCTTCTTGTAGACTTCTTCAAAGCATCTTCCCATGAGGACCATGCTTAAATATATGTCATAGGGGGACCATTTGGAGATTCCTTCAAATAAACCCATCACTTCTAGAGGCTTTTGGACCTCTACTAGGGTTGACATCAATAACATACAATTTTCCAACAAATAATGGAGCAGCCTTGTGTTTTTTCAAACCTACAAGAGTGTTGAGGGAGGGATTCCCTCTGTCTCCTTATTTATTTATATTGGTTGTATAGGGATGGGTAAATCAATATTGGAAACAAGAAGATTGGGTTGTATACATGGGATTAGGATCACTATAATTGTTCCACTTACACACTCACTTTTTGTTGATGATGTATTGCTATTTTCCAATGGGTTAGAAGCACAAGGAATAAAATTTCTATTGTACTACCGCATGTATGGAGATAAATATACATAAGTTTGCAATGTGTTTTAATGAGTTGAGACATGGGGATGAACTAATGTTGAAGAATATTTTCTCTTCAATAACTATAGAATTGCAAGAAGGTTTTTAAATATTTGGGGTTTATCCTTAAGCCAAATGATTATGGGAAAAGAGACAAGGGGTGGTTGTTGAGAAAACTGAGAATATAATACATTTATGGTGTAATAGGTGACTTTCTAGAGGAGGCAAATTGATACTTGTCAACTTTGTTCTGGAAGCTATTCTAGTATATTGGAACTCACTTGCCTATATTCCTAAAGGTGTGTTGAAGAAGAGCAAGAAGACCTTTTTAATTTTCTTTGGAGGGGAAAGAGTGACAAGGGAAGTATGCATTTAGCCAGGTGGAAATCCATGGCTGATCCAAAGGATGAGGGAGGCTAGGATCTAAATCATATCCATCTATTTGGATATCTTTTGCTGCAAAAAAAAATTGGAATCTGATCACTTCAGAGAGTTTGTGGACAAATATTATTGTGCAAAAATATATTACTCCATATTCACTTCTAGACTAGATTAGGAGTACTATAAAGAGTATAATGGAAAGCCCTCGTATTAGTGTTTTTAGTTATTTGAAGTCACTTAGCATAGAAGGTAGGCAAGGGCACTCAAGTGAGGATTGAGGTAAATTTTGTTATGAGCTACAGGAATTCAATTTTACTTCCACCATATTTGATTCATCATATTCAAGATAAAGGTTACTTTACCTTAAATCATATGATGGATCCTCTATCTATTGATGTCTATCACCTTGGATGGAAGTATGCCAAGTCGCTTGATCTTGAAGGTGTATGGGTATATCATTGGAATGCATTTCTATCAGAGCTAAGGAAAAGTCATATTCGATTAAGGGATGACCCAGATTCATTTATGGTTTATAAAGTTTTACTTTCTTTCAAGGCACAAGAGAGTAGTTGGTAGTTCCAATATGGAGTCTTCATTGAGTCAAGGCTTACTAGTTCTATTATAATCTATCCATCTAGTAGGTATGCTAAGAACAAGATCACTGACAAGTATAATACAAGTCTGGGTTATAAAGTTTTACTTGCTTTCGAGGCACAAGAGAGTAGTTGGTGGTGGGAAAATATATGGAAATTCAAGGCCCCAAAGAAGACCATGATCTTCATATTGTTGGATTAAGAAACAAAGCACTAACTTAGGAGGTGATGGAAAAGAGGAATATGTTTGAACTAAGAACAAGACCCCTGACATGTATACTACAAGTCTGGGTTATAAAGTTTTACTTGCTTCTGAGACACAGGGAAAAACATGGACATTAAAGGCCCCAAAGAATATCGGGATCTTCATGTTGCTAGATTAAGAAATGTGCATTATTTCAAGGTTGTAGAATGTTAACAAAAGAGAAAATTCCAAGGCAGATAGAGGAACTTTTTATTGATCGACCCATCTCATGGGGATTCTTTGATGGGCCTACCAAGGTCTAAATGACTTTAGTAGTATTGTTGGGCCTCTTTTCTTTTATGATTCCCATTTTCTAAAGTTTAAAGTTAGTTTTCGTTTAGCCACAAACAACGTTGCAAATATGATGACATTGAGGACCCTTCTAAATTTTGATTTGGAGAAAAGCTTCAGGTTTTGGGGATTTGAGGATGGTTATTAAATGGATGAAAGGAGAAAATTAAATACATTGTGTTGAGCTACAACCATTAGCATGTCAATTAAAAGTGGTGTCTCAGATTTTTATTTAAATATCTTATCCTCATGTCTTTTGGGAATTGAACATAGAAATAAATACATTGTCAAGGATCAACAATTAGAGATTGACATTTTATCTTTAGTTCTAGAATGGAGTCTTTATTAAGTGAGGCTCACTATCTAATTTTATTCTAATACATCTTTTATGTTATTTGATAATAACTTTTATTCTATATATCATCTATGGGTATGTAGATTTGTTTTGAACAATCAAAAATCCAATTGTGATCCCCTTTTTTAAGAACCTCTTTTCAGTAACAATCAATTTATATCTATCTATATATATATATATATATATTATGAAAAGTATGTACGATACCTCTTATAGTATATAAAGTTTCATGTACACATTAAAATTGTAATTTTTATTCTATATTAATAAAGTTTGTGGTTTTTTCTTTATAGAAATTAATCTCGATTGGTGGTCCATTAAAATTGAATTGGTCTATCAGATCTTAAGAGGGTAAGTGATTACTTGTGATTCTTTAGAATTTTGTTTCTATGTTAGAGAAAATATTTTTCATCTTCAACTTTCTTAGTTTCACAAAGGTGATACACTCTTTCATTTCATGACATTTTAGGAATTGACCAATGCCTAGTTTCACTGTGGAGCTTGTGAGAATATGTTCTTATCTTAGCAATCCTTATTTTTTTCTTTATACTTGTCAAAACAAATAGATAATTTTGATCTTCTAGATTAGGGTTGATTACATTCTTATAATACCTTAATTTTCTTTTTTCCCCTAACTCTTTATCACACCACACTTTCTCCTTAAATTTTGATTTGATGATATTTTTAATAACTTATCTTTATTCTACAAAATGGTGTCTTCCATGATTCCCCACTAGTTTAGCCAAGACCGGGCATCTTTATGTCGTCCTCGCTTGAGTCGATGGTGGTCACGACTTGATTTTGAAGCAATTATAGGAAGTCTCTTGTATTCCATGTTGTTTGAATTTGTTATGTTTTGATTTGCTTTAGCTTCGATTAATATATCACAAAAACAATGTAGTGGTTAGGGAGGTAGTAATATCTTATAAAACATATTAAAATATATATCAATATATTTTAATATTAACTTATTAAACTAGCATAAATCCATCTTAACCCCAGATTTATCAAGAGTTCACAAGGATCAAATCTCTCAAGGTGCAAACATTTTTGAGAGTGCAACACTTGAAGAAAGGTTAAAGGTTTGCACATGGAGAGATTTGATCCCTCTTGGAGCTTGATAGATCCGGAGTTAAAATGGATCTATGTTGGTAATATTAAAACTATTTTTCAATTACAAAATTTGTATTTGTATTTTAATTTTTTTTTTTTAAATTTTTACAATATTAAAATTAACGTGTAGTTTATATGTTCTACGTTTTGATTTTTTTGAGTTTGTATAATCCATTGATGCTTTCAAAAATGTGATTTAAACAACAAAAATGGATGATTTCACAATGAAAAATACTATAAATAAATTACAATATAATATATTGTTGATACATATATGAAAGATGTCATTCACTGATCCAGATGGATATCGGTGGCTACCCACCTCTTCCAGTTGGCTCACATACAACTTTCATCTTGGCAGTTACAATTTTCATCTTGGCATTTTTTTCTATATTTTCGGTCCTAAACATCTAGGGCCGTTTTGAGGCCCCAACCAACGTTTTTTGGGCCCGCCACAGTCACACTATGTATAGAGTTAGAGTGTGACGGCATAATTTGTATTCCTCGGATAGATCTTTCCAACAGGCTATCATGTGTCTAAAACGAAGATTGTATGCAAAAGTTACAACCTTGGGAAGTTGATGTACCAACTTACCCCATCATGGCCCACACAACTTTTGGAACTTCATCTCCTAGGGTTAGGTTTTTGGATGTCTAGGGTTTTATGTTTACTTCTTGATGCTAAAAAAGGCTCGAAGGCCTCATTGGAATGTGCCCAGACGAGTGCGCATCGCCGCCACATCTCTTCTCAAATATTAGCTACCACCATTCGAGCAACATTGTTTTCATTCTGCATTTTACAGTTTCAACATATTTCTTTATTGAATAGAAGTTAAGTTTCATTGTATCTCTCTTATTGTTCTCTCTATATATGTGTTAATGTTATAAATCTGTGTTTCATTTCGTTCCGCTCATAAATCCGGATCATTCACATATTAATATTAGTATTAGAATGAAAGAAGATTATATATATAATAAGTCAACGGTTTTTCTACTTCTTTTAATTATTAAGGATTATGATTGTTAAAATCAATTTTGATTTACTAAATCTTAAGAAAATTGATATACAATTATTAATTTGTTTTAACATTATTCAATAATATATATATAATTCTTTGATGTAGTATTTTTTTTTTTGGTTTATCTACTCATTAATATTAAAATGAGAGAGGAGAATTTGATATTTTTCTAAGGAAAAATATTTATATTTTTTATTAATATAATAAAAATACATTATCAAATTTTTATATTGGTGAAGTTTTTTTTTCTGCTTCTTCAACCATCCTAAGAACCCAAACTAATCACCCTTTTACCAGAATTAAGGTGCGTGGAGAGGCCCCCTACCAGTGGCTTGAAATTGAGTTTGTTCATGTTTTCAACTCTTTACTATTCATTCTCTTCCTAGGAAAACATCCTACCCCCATCTCCATTATGTCATTGAGTTTAGTTTTACCGCCCAAATTCAGGTTGATGGCCTCATGTGTCTTTTTGATACATTTATGCCTCTTTGGCTTTCTTGAGCTCTCTTAAGACTGAAACACTACCAACCTCCGAACCCAAGGATGGGGCACCACTTAGTAGCTTCAAATCCAACGTGCTACCAACAAAACAAGAATTGGAAAAACAATCATACCAACTGATAACATAATTGCAAAGGAAATCAATCTCCTTACAAGCTTAGTTCAATGTGTTTTCATATTCATACATGTAGTGGAATAAACCACCTTCCTCCTTTGACCATGCATTTAGGGTTGATGGATTTGTAGGATCAAGTTCATAACTCCAAGAGTGGGGTGAAACACTTAAGAAATTATGGTCTTTGGATTGATCATTGAGAAGTCCCATCACCCTTTTCTCCGCTCGTCCTAAGGTATTGGCACCTTGTACACCCAGTCCCTGCGCTAACTCGCCCAAAATTGCCATGGTGGCCTCCTCTAGGGGTCTGGACCCCAAATGGTGAATCTTGTTGGAATCTTGCAATGCATCCAGACGACCTATAACAAGGTTGGACCAAATCACTTGACCCTCCAACAGATACTCAATTTGTGAAATTGATACCTTCCTCCTCATACCCCATTCTACTTTATGAGTGGTCTAAGTCTGACATCACAAATGATAGGATAATTTGATATAATAAATTAAACAATTTATTTATTTTTTATTATAATTTTGACAATTTTAATTATTAAAATCAATTTCAATTTATTATTATTTTTTGTTAAATTAATTAAAATCAATTTTAATTTATTAAAAATTTTAAAACTTAATTAATTTATTTTAATATTATTACGTCGAAAGGCGTACACCTATTGACAATGGGCAGATTTAATAGAGGTTTAGTGCTTAACAAGTTTTCTATGAACATGATTAAATATGGCTGGAATATTCTTTGAAGTCACACAAAATAAATAGCTGTGATTTCAATGATTAACTTCCTAGCTATTATAAAGACATCCGTTTATGTGTTTACTTTTTTACATTTACCTAATCATATTTAAAAATTACTTTGATAACTAACTGATTGCCACGTAAGTGATTAACACAAATTAAAATATTAACACAAGATAGATGAAGCTCAACCGTTTATTTGTTAATCAATAATAAAATTTAATATATTCTTTTAAGAATTCTTTTCATCTTATCAGCCTTTCGAGTTGATCAACCACAATTATGTAGTTGTGCTAGTTTACTATACATTTATAATTAATTTTTTCGCAATGAGGTCATCGACTTAAAGGTTCTCTCGTCTACAGGGAGGTGCAATCATACAACCATGAAACCAACAGCTCAACCTTGATGTTGGCATGGCATTCTGGCCCAGCCGAGTGCGGTCATTTGTTGCCATGCAATGGAGAGACCTGTCTCCTGCCCCAGGAGGATGCTTTCCATGTATATCCCATGCAAACACTGGGCACTTTGACTCCCACAACGTGGAAGGACTGGGCAGTCAGATGGGCACGCATCGGCCCATTCCAAGTCACTGAGGAGCTTTACTGGAGCGCCTCAAACTCTAAATTTGTTTGTTTCTTTTATTTTTTTCAAAAATAAATGATAATATAAGCCTAACCCGAAAAAGCACATAGCATATAGAAGGTAGTTGTTACGCTTGGTAACAACAAATTAATTAATTTAAAAAAAAATAATAATTTACAAATTAATTAATTTAAGACAACACGTGGTCTTTGTCACCCATGTGAGGATAGGGAACAATATAGTTGTTATGGCGTAAGCTTATCAAATCAGCCACTAGGGAACAATATATTTGTTATGAGGATAGGGGACAATAGGTTCACTAAAGTCTGAACATGTGGGGTGAATGATATCCAAACATGGGGTCGAATCAAGACTATGTACTAATCAATTATTTCCAGTTGAGTGTTAGGGGAGGATTAGACCTTTCCGTTAATTGGCTATGGTCCCCATTGCTTGCTTATGCAAATGAGAAAGCATCAATTTGGTAAAGTGGGTGCTACTTTCCTTGGGTGGAGAGTTTCCTTCTTTAGGAACATGGAAAAAGGAATTATGACATTTTTTCTATCTAACAATAATGTTCATTATAAGTGGCTCTTGAACATTTGGGTGAAAGTCTTCCAACACTTAAGGATGCAAGTTAGTTTCATCCAACAATTGTGGAATATACTGTAAAAGCAAGTCCACATTGAATACTATATGTAAATCCAGGTATGGTGGATTATTGAGTTTAATTTTTTTTTTTCTTAATTATGGTGTAAGGATCATGCTTTAAAGGTTTCAGTTTCCTGTATGGGCCATTGATGCAATTAGACTTGATCCCCAATTTGAATTAATGAATGAGGAATCACTAGCTCTCTGCAAAAATTCCCATTCTTGCTTCTAAATCTCATAGGCCTTATCCTTGAACTTGAGTGCCTTGTCAATTTATCCTTGTTCATAGTTTGAATTGATAGGAACAATTGGTAAACTAACTATGCTGACAAGTGCCAAGGGTTGAAATCCATAATAGGTCTGAAAATAACTCTTTTTTGTAGAAGTATGCTAGGCTTGATTGTAGATGTGTTTAATGTATGGGAGACTCTCATCCCATGTTCTACAATTATTGCGATTATAGATTTTAAGCAATTATACCACTATGCGATTTACAACCTTGGTCTATCCAGATGTTTGAGGATGGGACATTGTCAACATAGAAAGTTGCGCGTTGAGATGGTGTGACAATGTCTTTCAAAATTTGTTGACAAATCTAGAATCTCAATAGTGATGATTGCAGTATTATAATAATCTTAGCTACTACAAAGTGGCATGTTGTTTTGTTGCAATGTGAATCTCAAATAAGCTTTTGTTGGTGCTCACCTTGAGGTATGCAAACTTGTCTTAGCTTATAGAGAAAATTGTCCTTCAAGTGGTATTGAGGGATAGTTGAATAACCTATTTGGAGATGTCAATATACTAATGAAAAAATAATGTCTTCTTCATAGAAGGAAAGCCAAGTAATGGTATAATAACCATGCATACTTAATAATGTGATAAGTGAAGTGACTAGAGGTTGACTAAGGCAATCATTTGATGCGTTGTCTTTGCATTTTTTGTGCTTAATTACCAACTAAAATTGTTGCAAGTATCTAATCTACATAACTTTTCTTGTTATATGTATCTTAGATTTTGAAGGAGTAAACTATAGAAGCTTGTGGTTAGTATGGATGACCATTTCTTTTCCTAGAATGTAGTGCCTCCATTACTCAAGTGCTTGCTTAATGGAAAACAATTTCCTTTCATAAGTCAAATACTTATGAACAATATCATTGAAAGTTTCTGAATGGAATGCTATTAGGTGACAAACTTTAGTGATCACGACTACGATAGCATAATCTAAAGTGTTAGTTTATATTTCAAATGGCTAAAGTGAATCAATTAGAATGAGCATTGCAGATGCACACAACTTATCTTTAAGTTGTTAAAAAGCTTGTTGTTGTGGTGTTTTCCATTTGAATATCGTCTTTCCACCTCCATCAACGGATTCATGAACCAAACAATGTGGCCTAGAACATAATGCCTCCATTGCTCAAGTGCTTACATAATGGCATACCATTCCCTTTCATAGGTCAAATACTTATGAAAAATATCATTGAAAGTTTCT
>JZKD02S2145261.1:25762-35952 GCA_000966675.3 Picea glauca
CCCCCAAACTAGAAGATACAATTATTCCTCTCAACATGTGGGTTATGTAAAATGTGGGTCTGAGGAGACTTTCCTAGATAATGAGGCACTTTGGTTTCGACCATAGGTTCTCATTATCTTTCTTTGACCTCTGGAATAAATGATATCATAAATATTAAGACTCTCCCACAAGGTGCATTTCACACAAATTTCACACATGGTTCTCACCAGGTATGTCACTCATTTTTTAATTCCTTCCAATAGTTCCATGGTGGTCATTATAAATTTTATGATGGAATTGAAGCTTGGTTGGAGGGATCTTACATATCTACATTTCCCATGAATGATAACGTTTCCAAATTTCACATGATGGATAGACGTTTGCTTGATTCAATTCTTCCTATTTTTGATCTCTTACTACTCCAATTTCTACTATTGACTTTTGACAAACATGTGATTACAGGTTAGAATTGCTTGAATGGCTACAATGGAACTATGCTTTCACATAATCCTTTTTTATCCAGTGTGGGATAAGGTAGGAATTTGAGTATCATATTTCTTTTTACTTCCTTTTCTTCTTGCGCAATACAGATTTTACTTATATTTATGCTTGTGCAGTATAGATTTTGGCTTATTTTGGTTTCTTGAATAAAATCCACTAGATGTTATTAGGTTTTATTGCTATTTAGGATGGCTTACTTTAGGACTAGTTTCATTTTGCATAAGATTTCTCTTCTCTTTTTCATTAATGCCTTTCACTTAGTTGTTTAATGTGAAGCTTGACTTAACTTGGTTTACATTCATCTTCATGAGATAACCATGTGCAAAATCCTTTGATAAGATTCAAATGGATGATTTACTCACTTCAATACCATTCACCTTAGCATTAACAATTGGACAACAATAATCTAAAATAGCATGATCCTGATCCTATGAAAAAGTATCTGTTGTAGCATACTTTACATTTCGGGGAGGATTGGAATTGAAAATTCATGAGATTGCAAGTGAAGAATTACACCCTCAAAGTGCTAAATGATATTCTCCTTCAGATAAGATTAAGGCATTGACTCTCTGAGCTCTCTATGCATAATCGACAAAAGAAAGTGTCAATTTTGTATGTTCATTGCTTTACCTCTATTAAACTGGAAAAAGTATTATACTACACCTTGCTTATCTTTGTACGTGATAACTCATAAGATTTTCATTTCCTTCTTCCTCCTAGTAAACCTTATTCATTGAGTAATCAAAAGTTTGACTCAATTTCCCATTGGGAAAATACACTAGTTTGTAAATATTTCATATTAAGAAGAGTGTTGAGAAATCTTATTATAAATTCCCTTGCAAATCCCAACCTAGTTTGTGAAGCATGGAACGAACAAAAGGAAGCCCATTCACTCAATGAAGTATTACCTCTTGGTATGCAATTCTGTTAGGGTCCTAACTCGCACATAGGTAGAACAATATATTTGGATGTCATAAAGGTCAATATTAATAAGGCCTTGCAATAAAATAGAATAAGTCGAATGTAAGAAGACCTAATAGAATCTTCCGCTTCTAGAAGGATCTTCCTCTAGATGCTTCTTTTGATAGACATATTTAGTATAAATAGAAGTCGAGGGTATGAGAACCCTAGCTTGGATATTATTGTAATAGAGCTCTGCTCGACTGGAAGTTGCCCCCTCGAAGAGGCCCATGAACATTTCTCTCAGAATCAAAGTGTTATTTCTGTTGTTATTCTTATATCATTTTAGTGTTATTGTGGTGATTGTTCTGGTTATATTGCTGTTATTCTGCCATTTCTATCATTTTATTTATGTTCTACATATTTTTTATATTTGGTATATTACAAGTGGTATCAGAGCACTTTCTTGGACATAAATTGTGGGTAATTTTTTTTCCAGGGTAGAGACGTATTCTGATGTATTTAAGCCACATAGATATGTCATTACGTGCATAAACCCGCGGTTGAGGGATTCATACATGTAGGAAATACAAGTGGTACTTAAGCGCACATCTGTTGGCCACCCTTGTAACCCCTGTTGGTAACCCTTCAAGTGGTAGCGCATTAGACAACACCTATGTACGGATCATCCTAGATTACCTAAAGGCCTCTTTAGATAAACTGATTGGTCGCTTGACTTCTATAGTGCCACTGAGAACAACACTTAGGAATATACTCTCTAGTACCTGGGTAGTTGGGTAGTACGGCTAAGGGTACGATCTAGCCTCCTTAGTTAGTGCCCTGAGATATTGGGCCGAGTACTACTGTTGGACCCCGCACATATATCAGAGAGCTATAGCACAGGGAAAACCCTTGTCTGTAGAACCCTTGAATACCTAACCCTTGGGGATAGAGACATAAACAAATTAAAATAGACAAGATCTAGTGTCGCGCAACTGTGTTCGGGTTGCCAAATCACTACACATTTCTTCCTGGTTAATCATTTGGGCATTTCATCACTACAATATTCTTTAGAACGGAGTATAACTTCATAGGTGAAAAAAAAAAAGTCTAGAAATTGTTTCATCATTATTTGCAACCTATTCCATTGGATTCATCTCTTCACCCTTATCACATTCATACATATCATTTTTTGGCAAATTTTTTGACCCCACCCGCCCCTTTTCGGCTGCCTTGTCCTCATGGCCCATACTCGTAGCCAATACTTGGAATATCGCTTCAATACTTTGCAATATACTCTCACCGAGACCCAACAAGAAGTGAAACAAATCAGTGCCAATGTTGCTGCCATCAATAAAACCATGCAGTCCTTAATGGAGGAAATCAAACAAGACTTGACCACCCAACTTGAATCTATCTTTTCAACAATCTGCACCAAGCTACATATCCCTACAAATAACCCTTCCTCTAACTCACCTCCACATACTGAAGCTGAACATTCCTCTCATTACCATAACTTTAAACACCATCACTTTCAACCTGATCTATGCCTTCTTCAAGTGAATGTGACCAAATTTCATCGCTCGGACCCCACTGGTTGGGTAACCCAAATGGAACATTATTTCTCTTTATACGACATTATAGATGACTTGGCCAAACTTCGGTATGGTGTTCTCCATCTAGATCAAGGATGTTGGCAATGGTGGCAATGGAGAAAAACTTCCTGTCAAGGGTATATTGCTTGGACACACTTTGTGGAAGAGCTTTATGAACACTTTGACACTGACACCAACCATTTGGGTCGTTTGAAAAATTTGAAACAATCAGGAACAGTGGAAGACTTTATAGCTTCCTTTGAGCACCTAACTTTTCGGATAGAGGGCATGTCTGATGCCTTTTTCTGAGAGTGTTTTATCAGTGGCCTCAAGGATGAGATTCAGACATATGTCCTCATGGCTCGGCCTTAGAGTTGAGTGGAGGCTACTAAAAGAGATAAAGAAGCACAACATGTTGTATCTTCTCAAAACCAGAAACCCTTCTTTATCCCTCGCCCTAAACTAGTAAATCCCACTACTCCCTCCGCTCCACTAAAGATCCAAAAATTGACCAGGGATGAAATGGATGAACGCCAACTCAAAGACCTTTGTTATAATTGTGATGACAAATATTTCCCAGGCCACAAGTGTAAGGAACAAAATATTTTTATGGTCGTCTCCGAGGATATTTCGGAAGAGGATGTTGAAACTCCCCTTGTGTCCGAGTCACCTGAAACCACTGACATAACCCCTCCCTCATACCCTCCCTAAGTAGAATTGGTCATTTCCCTCAATGCTCTCACTAGCTTCTCCGCTCCCCAAACCCTCAAGATAATCAGCTACATCAAGCATTAGAAGGTCACCATTCTGGTTGATAGTGGAAGCACCCATAATTTTATTCATTGCCGCATTACCCAAGAAACTCATTGCTACATCCATGCCATCAATAATTTCCAAATCATGATTTCCAATGGTGGCTCCATGAAATGTGGAGGGTGTTGTGAAAATGTGCGTCTCCAAATTGGTGACTACTACCTGAAATCTCATATGTTTGCCATCGACATGGGCGGTTGTGACATTGTGTTGGGTGAAGACTAGATAAGGACTTTGGGTCCCATTCTCATGAATTTTAAAAAATTAACCATGAAATTTTACCAGGAGGGCCACCAATATAAGTTCCAAGGCATCACCGTTGGTTCACCTGGGATCATTAGTTCCCATCACATGGAAAAGCTGCTCAAAAAAGGTCATTCTGGTGTTATTGGCCAACTCCATGCCATACAATGTCACAAGACCTCCAAGCCATCCTTTCTAAACATCAAGTGGTATTTTCCACTCCCCAGGGACTCCCTCCTTCCTGTGGTTTTCATGATCATTCCATTCCCCTTATACCCATAAGACTTCCTCCCAATATCCATCTGTATCGTCACCCCTTTTCCCAAAAAAATGAAATTGAGAAAATGGTCCATGAACTCCTTAATGCAGGCATTATCCTCCCTAGTATGAGCCCCTACTCTTCTCTTGTGGTCATGGTAATGAAGAAAGAAGGTTCTTGGTGAATGTGTCCTGACTTCCGTGCCCTCAATAAACTTACCATTAAAGACAAATTTCCCATTCCTGTCATTGATGACCTCCTGGATGAATTGAGTGGCGCCCAATTCTTTACTAAACTTGATCTTCATTCGGGATACCACCAGATACATATGAAAGAGGTAGACATTCCCAAGACTACCTTTAGAACGCATTAGGGACACTATGGGTTTTTGGTCATGCCCTTTGGCTTGTGTAATGCCCCCTCCACCTTCCAAAGCCTCATGAATCATGTCTTCTGTCCTTTTCTCCATCATTTTGTCTTAGTTTTCTTTGATGATATCCTCATCTATAGCAAAACCTGGATAGATCATCTTGCTCATGTGGATCGAGTTCTCCATCTACTCTCTCAACACCAACTTTTCCTGAAACAGTCTAAATGTGATTTTGGCACCTCAAAAGTAGAGTACTTGGGTCATTTGGTTGGCAAGGACGACGTCAGGGTGGATCCTAAAAATATTGAAGCTATGGAAGACTAGCCTCACCCAAAGACTCTCAAAATCTTGCATGGATTTTTGGGCTTAACAAGTTATTATCGCAAGTTTTTTCAGAATTATGGAAAGATTGCAACACCTCTCACTGCTCTCCTAAAAAAGAACTCTTTCACTTGGACTCCAGCCATTGCTCAAGCTTTTCAAACCTTGAAGATGGCCATGTGCACCACTCCAGTCCTGGCCCTTCCTGATTTCACAAAGACCTTTGTCTTGGAATGTGATGCTTCAGGGAAACAAATTGGTGTCATCCTTATGCAAGAGGGTTGGCCTTTGGCCTTTGCCAACAAGAAACTATCTGAAAGAAATATGGGAAAATCAATCTATGAAAAGAAAATGTTGGCTATTCTACATGTCGTTGATCTGTGGCGCCCTTCTCTATTGGGGAAACACTTCCAAATTAAGACAGCCCATCAAAGCCTCAAGTATTTTATGTAACAATGCATTTCCTCCCCGGAGCAACAAAAATGGGTGACTAAGATCTTTGGATATGATTATGAGATCATTTACAAGAAAGGAAAAGACAATGTGGTTTTGGATGCACTTTCCTGAAAATATGAAGATGAAGGATCCATTTTTTCTCTTTCCTTCATTGTACCAGATTGGCTCCAAGCCGTTCACAGGAATGACTACAAGATCTCAAAAGTTTGCATCTGATCCAATAATTGCATTCCAATGCTCCAAATTCCCTAGGGTACTCTTGGCTCCGTGATGAGCTTCGATACAAAGGCCATTTGTATTTAAGTAAACAATCAAAGATTAAATCCACAGTGCTTTCTGAGTTTCATGCTACACCCACATCGGGGTACTTCAGGTTCACCAAAACCTATGACAAGGTCAAACGTTCCTTTTTTTGGGATGGTATGAAATGGGACATTCGTAATTTTATCGCTGAATGTGATGTGTGTCAACGCAACAAGGGAGAAACAGTCAAATCTTCGGGCACACTACAACTGCTTCCGATTCCACCTGCTATTTGGAGGGATATCTCTATGGATTTTATTACAGTATTACCCAAATCGGGAAATAAATCAGTCATCATGGTGGTTGTTGATCTCATTTCCAAGTATGCTCATTTCTACGCTCTTCAACACCCATTTACAACATCCACTGTGGCTCAAATTTTCATGGATCATGTCTTCAAGCTTCATGGCATGCCACGCTCTATTGTTTCTGATCGCGACCCAACTTGCACAAGAAATTTTTGGCAAGAACAGTTGAAGCTACAAGGCACCCAATTGCATCTCAGCACAACTTATCATCCCTAGACTAATGGCCAAACGAAAGTTGTCAACAAGTGTTTGGAAACATATTTGAGGTGTTTTGCCTCAGAAAAGAAAAATCAGTGGGCTCAATGGTTACCCCTAGATGAATGGTGGTACAACACTTCATACCAATCAACTACACACATGACTCCTTTTGAAGCGGTATATGGACAAAATCCACCTTTAGTTCTCTCATACTTGGTGTCTTGAAGGTCTAGGCGGTTGACCAAACACTTACAGTTCGAGAGGCTATTCTCCATACCCTAAAAGATAATTTGGTCATGGCACAGAATCACATGAAGCAAAAAGCAGATCAAGGTCGCTTTGAACGTCAATTTACAGAAGGGGATCAGGTTTTTCTTCGACTGGAACCTTACAAGAAAAATTCCCTCAAGGATGAGCATTGTCAAAATCTAGCGCCCAAATTTTATGGTCCTTATACATTTCTCAAGTGTGTGGGACAGATGGCCTATCAGTTATCTTTGCCCAGTCATTCGAAGCTATATCCTGTTTTTAATGTTTCATGCTTAAAGCAGGTGATTGGAAATAAGTGCCAAATTCAAACCAACTTTCTCGAGTTAGCTGAAGAAGGATCCATTTGGCTACAACCACGAGCATTTTTGGACCAGTGTGAGCGTTGCTTGCGTTAGAGAACCATAAAGGAAGTGTTAGTCTAGTGGAAAGATACAACTCCAGCAGATGCCACCCGGGAACCAGCTACCATTCTACAACAATTTCTACATCTCAAGTCTTGAAGACAAGGCTGGTTTTAAGGGGGAGGACATATTAGGGTCCTAACCCGCACATAGGTAGACCAATATATTCGGATGTAATAAAGGTCAATATTAATAAGGCCTTGCAATAAAATAGAATAAGTCAAATGTAAGAAGACATAATAGAAGCTTCCGCTTCTAGAAGGATCTTCCTCTAGATGCTTCTTTTGATAGACATATTTAGTATAAATAGGAGTCAAGGGTATGAGAACCCTAGCTTGGATAATATTGTAATAGATCTCTGCTCGACTGGAGGTTGCCCCCTCGAAGAGGCCCGTGAACATTGCTCTCAGAATCAAAGTGCTATTTCTGTTGTTATTCTTATATCATTTCAGTGTTATTGTGGTGATTGTTCTGGTTATATTGTTGTTATTCTGCCATTTCTATCATTTTATTTCTGTTCTGCATACTTTTTATATCTGCTATATTACAAATTCCAAAACTCAGGGGAATTCCAAAAGGAAAAGGGTTACATGCAACCTTGTCTTTCCATTTCCCTTTGTGTGTGGTGTCTATACTTATCCTAGTTTCAAATTTGGAACTTGTTCAAATCCTACCATACCTGATCTGCAACCTGGTTCCGAAGAGATAAAAATAGAAGAAGTACTGCCATTGTTGAGAAAACAATAACCTTTCTCTAACGAACATACTCAACCAGAAAACATAATTGATATTCAAGAAAAATGATCTCTTACAAAAGGCCCATGGTTTGAATCCTCTAAGATAATGATCAACAATAAATTGTTCTCAATAAGCTCCACTTCAAGGTAAACCTATTGAACATCATAACCAGATTCACCTGCTACTCGAAAGGGAATTTCCATTGACTAGAAAATATTCAAGGTAGTCAAATCCACCTTTCTATCGGGATCTTGGCAACAAGAAACCGGTAAGATTCAAGGTTTGAATTAGTGCGTCCCAACAATTATGGTTCTTCATTTATTCAAAGAATTATCTTTTGATTTAGTGTTCCATGATGGCCCGAATATAAATTTTAGTTTTGTTTTATGTCATGAGATCTCGAAGAATGTGTTTTTTGTGAGGAAATTATCTTAATCAACCTTATTTTTTAGTCATTTTTGCTAACTGGTTAGACATTTCTACTTGAAAAGGGTTAACAGAGAAATCATTTCAGTATGATGTGCCACTGATTTTATTGACATAGTCTTATTTTTGTAAATTCCTTTGTGCATACCTCAACCATTGAAGACTTTTTTCACCTAAAGAGGAAGACACATCTTGAAAAAAAAAAGGCTTCAAAGAATTTGACATGAACATGAGACATGTCCCCTGGGAACTCTATTCAAGAACCTATTTTTGGATTCTACTTTCAAGTCTATGCACATGATTTTCTTAAGCCCTTTTCATTTTTGAAAATTTTGGGTTGAAATCAATCTTGTGTCCTGAATGGTTTATCCATGTAGGTACAAGTGTCCAATTGATATCATACACTTGATTTGAGATAGTGGGAGATGAGAATGTTATATTGCAAAATAATTTTTAGAACTTGGAGAGATTCAAAATGTGAGCACATATTTTGAAACCCTAGGATATCACAAGGCTAGAAAAAAACAATTTGATGGGTAACAAAGGAAGCTCTTACCAATCCTTACTCCTTGAAGCACAAGGTTGCAAAGATGAACTGACAATATTTAGAAAATTAGATGTAAGTTGTAGTTCTCAACCAACCTAGCACCAAATCCCATCCAAATGAAATGACACACTTATAGGATTTCAAAGGGATTAGTATTTTCACGAGGCCGTACTTGTTGTGTTAGGACACATGAACATTTTTAAAGTTGCTTGAAATGATGGCATTTTTGTTTTATTTTTCAGGATACTTTTATGGATGATTGCATATTTCTACTCACCATTCACTAAAGATTTAATTTTTTCAATTGTATTAGGTTTCTAACATAGTCTTATCTTTTTATTATGAATGCAACTACAAAGTTTATCTTCCATTTCTAAATATGATTCCTCTCTTTCATTCCACATCATCTCTTCCCTTGAAATAAATTCATTCTCTAAATTCTTTTGTTTTAGAATTCTTGATCACATGTGATAATATACATGTATCTCACCTCCTTTTGTCTCATACAGACAAAACCATTACATTAGAAACATGTCTGAATAAACTTGCATATCTTTCCTAGCGCACGAGCTGAACTAGAGGTCCCTATTGAAGATATATCAGGATGATTTTGGAATATTGTGACAACAATCAGAACATGAAATACCAAGTGGTTAATTAATGGTTAATCTTGCATGTTGGATGGTGAGAAGATCCTATGTAACATGGGAACCATCCACACACTAAACAACTACTCACATGGAAGGTGAAGTGTCATAGTCTAAAGGTTGAAAAAAAAGGGATAGATTTATTTATCCAGGTGCATCAAATATACAAAGAAAATATAAATATATGGAAGTCATCCGCTATCAGAACCAAGTGAATTAAAAGAAAAAGAAAGAAGGCCACTGCTTTCCCCATCCACAGATGCTAATCATATACTAAATAAATTGGGAAGGATTGGGAAATAAATCTTAATTATACTAGGGGGCATGCAAATATCTTCACTGAGGATATGGATGCTTGTTGGAAGCGGAGCAAGGTATGTGACACGTGGTGAATCCATCCGAGATATAGACGGTCACAAGAAGTGGAGCAACATAGGGATAATATATACACATATAGTGAAAATATTTTTATATCTCAAACATATATTATCCCCATAATGAAGATACCAACCTAGATTATCGATGCAGTTTAAGAAAATAAATTTCATCATCATTCATCCTCTTATTACAATAGATGAGCTCTACTAACCAACATGAAAGCATCACCAGTGAGCCCACCACGATGAAACCTTTTAGGTATTTTCCACATATTTATTCCATGATGATCCTTAAAGTAAAAATACTACTCTTTGTGATTTATGCTTGTAAGTTAGGAAAGCTTAACAAAGATTTTGGCTTCTCCCAGTGTGTCACCAATTTTTGAGGCCTCAACACCTTCCCCAAGATAGTGGGCTTGTGGCCCCTCCTAAAATTCTTCCAACTCATATCCTTTGGTCATTGCACCCATTAGTCGGGTTCTATTGATTTTCAATGGTTAAACATTTCCTTTTGACTATATGACTCACATTTGATTG
>JZKD02S2145272.1:34371-44455 GCA_000966675.3 Picea glauca
TTCATTTATGTAGTGGTGTATGTTGATGACATGTTGTTGGTAGGAAATAACATGGATGTTATCCAAGAGGTGAAATCGCAGCTATCCTCCAAATTTGACATGAAGGATCTCAGTTCTGCTAACTTCATTTTGGGAATGGAGATTAAAAGAGATTGCGCAAATAGGAAACTCTGGTTGAATCAGAGGAAATATGTTGAGACAATATTGCATAGGTTTAATATGCATGGAAGTAAACCAGTCAAGGTTCTTATTCCTATAGGTGTAAAGTTATCTTCATATCAGTGTCCCGAGACACAGGAAGAAGAAGAGGACATATCCCATGTTCCATATGCTAGTGCAGTTGGCAGTTTGATGTATGCAATGGTCTGTACTAGATCATACATTGCACATGTAGTGTGAGTTTTGAGCAATTATATGTCAAAAACAGGGAAGGAGCATTGGAAATCAGTAAAGAGGGTCTTTAGGTATCTTCGTGGCACTATCAGTTATGGATTGTGCTAGCAAGGAAGACCAGGATTGGAAAGAGTGGTGGACATACATGGCTTTGTTGATGCAGACTGGGCTGGAGATCTGGATTGCAGAAGATCTACAAATGGGTATGTGTTTAATCTATTTGGAGGAGAAATCAGTTGGATGAGAAAAATACAGGTAGTAGTGGCACTCTCAACTACAAAAGTTGAATACATGCCAGCCACTCATGCAAGCAAGGAAGCAGTATGGTTACAAAGATTTTGTTCAGGTATTGGGTTGGTACAACAAGCAGTGAGATTAGATTGTGACATTCAGAGTGCAATATTACTGGAAAATAACCCAGCTTTTCATTCGAAGACAAAGAATATTGATGTTTAGTATCACTTTGTGAGAGACATGGTTGAGGAAAAGAAGGTGTTGCTAGAAAAGGTTGACACTTTGAAGAATGTTGCAGATTCATTGACAAAGTCTGTGAGCACAGAAAAGTTCTCTTGGTGTAGAGTAACAATGGGCATTGTTGCCCTAGATTGTTGACTACATAATCCCCTGGACTCCTGGATGCAAAGAAAACAACAAGTGGGAGAATGTTGGGTATGTGTTATATTCTTTGCATGTGTGTGTGTGGGCGTGCCAGATTCGACAACTGCATCTAATGATTCCTCTAGTAGAGATATCAGTGTCGTGTTCACTGGGTGATTTCCTAATGGGGTCCCAGGGGGGGACAGGTATGCCCCCCCCTGGTTATGTGTAGCGTTTGGCACCGGGCATTAGCCTGAGCCGACAAGGTTCATGGCAGCGCCCTGAAATATTTTTTTTAGGGCGGTTTTTGCTATTTTTAGCGGATTTTGTTATTTTTAGTGGTTTTCTAAATTAATCCTAGATTAAGGGATTAGGGTTTTGGTATCTATGGAATACCTAAAAATAGTGTATATATTGTATGGTGAATGGTGAAATTTGATATAATGAATATAATAAAGGTTTTCCCAGTTGAGAGTTTCTGGTATCAAATCTCTATGTACTCTGTGTATGAGCCATTGATTAAATTTTGTTTTTCTTAAGAATCTATATGCATTGCTTTACTTCATAGGTTTAAAACTTACAAGTACCTCCAGGGTCGACATCGCACAAGGGGTTTGGCCTGAATACGAGGTGGTAGATCTGGTTTTTTTATCTATAAGGGCGTATTTGGAGGAGGAGGAGACTCTAGACCAAGTAAAGTTTGTGTAGAACTATAATCGTGAGATTGGGTGGCTACATTAACCTCAGATTTGACCATATTGATGCATAAACGGTCACCGTCTTGTGCCAGTGGGTTTTGACTCTCACTCGAGACATTTTTGGCATTTGAGGAGCTCGAGGCCATGTGTTGGTTATGTGGAAAAGGATTTGTCATCACGTCAGGCGATACAGATCAAAGCCTCACAACTTCTGCAAGTTTGGGGCATAAATGAGTAAGGTGACCGTCTGTACAAATTTTACAGGGAAACTTCACCTTACGCCTTTCTTTCTTTCCCTCACCAACATGATTATTCATCTTCTCATTATTACCATTGTCCTTGGGTTTATTATTATTCTTCCCACCCTTACGATTATTATTACGTCCTTTCTTCTTATTCTCGCTTGGTTGTTGGTTATCATTTGGGTCGGTCGACGATTACATGAAATGTACATCTATCAACTGAGTGGGATTGGAAGACATAGACAAAGTTGTCCCTCATGCATACTAGTTTAGAGACAACTCTTTCAAATGGATTGTCATCGAGTCTGTGGATTTCACATTGGTGGAGCCTACAATTCCATCGGCATGAGGCTTGGGCTTTTGTCTAGGGTCATAGTTTGACCTCGATGCGTCAAGAAGAATATCATATAAAATCCTAGACTGAGCATATATAAGATATAATTGTTGGGATTTGAAAATAGCTTCCTCCTCAGATGTAAACCTGGATGTAGAAACATCCTTCGAAATAGGAGGTTGTAGAGATTTAAGGAACCACTCTAGCAGGAATTATGGGGGTATGAAGGTCTTGATAAAACTCTTCCATATACGCCTCTACCGGATGTGATCTGAGATATGAGTGGCTTTGTCCTAGCTTAAGGTCGAAATAATTTCTAGGCCAACATCGTAATAAACCGGTAATTGGAATTGGTTAAGGAATACTAAAACCATCTGAATGAAGGTCCCGTATGCCCCCCTATATAGCTCGATATATCATTTTGTGGTAACCCTCGTGAGGGTGCATTGAAACAATATTAACCGAATGGAATCATCATTAAGGGAATTTGAAGAGCACCATAGGTGAAAGGTGGTAACGTGATCACGAGGATCCTCGCCATTATTGCCTTCGAATTTTGGAATATCCGAAGGAGGCTTGGTGGGAATGAGGGGCCATGTAGGATCATGACACATAGGGTTGTTCATCAAATTATACAAGTCTAGCAGATTTATTGTGGCCATAAAAGGGAAACGGAGTTGTGGCCTCTGGCCCCAAGCTCCCTGGAAAGATTGTGGTTGGGTAATTACAGCCCATCTAGGGTTCTGATAAGCAACATGGCCTTGTCCGAGATTGTAATACACTCCTATGGAATGATTCATAAGGGGTTGGTTGAGCATCATTCCAGTAGGAATGCTCTGATGAGGGTTATAAAAACTTCCCCTAGCCAGAGTGGACCTGGGTTGGGGGTTTCCTGAGGTGTGAAACTGACCTCCTCCAGGTGTGAATGGAGTATAAGGAGGATTTGTGCCCCCGAGTCCAATGCTAGAATTAGGGCCAGCGACTGGGATGGAGTTTGAAAAATGCAATGTAAAATTTGGCACACCATAGGAAAAAGGACTATAGGCCATCGCGATGGACTAAACATTATAGCTTGGTCAATGGCCAAGAGACCCAAAAGGGTTCATGGCTATAGGTTGATTATTCACTATAGGATGGGCAGCAGTGATAATAGGTGTCTTCGGCACTACAACCATTGTGGTTTTAGGAGTCGAAGGGGTACCATTAACTATAGTAGGTGTGGGAGTCGAAGGGGTACCATTAACTATAGTAGGTGTGGGAGTCGAAGGGGTATCATTAACTATAGCAGGTGTGGTAGTCAAAGGGATCCTAGCATCTTGATGACTCGGTTCAGTACTCATCCTTGTAGAATCACAAGTCTGATAAGTGGAGGTGTGTGTACCACATTTAATAACTCTACACCTTTTAGAAGGAAAAGACTCAAAATGTGGTGGTAACTGTAACAAGCGGTGAGACCTACGGGGAAGTTGGCATGGCTCCACGACGACTCAATATTCAAGATATAAAAAACAAATACTAAATCCAACTAGTAATCAAAGAGCACACCAAAAATAATCAAATGGCCAATATGCACACAAACAGTATAAAGTGGTTGAAAAGGACCTCCCTCTCTAAAGTAGGTATGCCTCGCCCAAGATGGGTCTGAACTCCGCTACTAAATATTGCAGAAAACATAATAAATTATAAGGTCCCTCATGGACTTAACAACCAGGCAGTCAGATCCCCCCTGAGAGGTAATCCTACATAAAGGTTGTGTGTTGTCCAGCCCTTATCTGACCCAGAGTACCTGCAGAATAACCCTTGCAAGTAACCTATGTGGTACCTAAGTCAAGCAACTAAGAAACCACGGTATAATCAAGGCATAGGATAATAGTCATAAGTCAGGTCCACCGATGGGCAGGGTAGAAAATCATGAAACCTTGAAAGCATCACCTATCACCGAGGTAATGGAACTAGCAAGATCCCCATATATGAATAGATCCCCAGAAATATATCTGACGCTAAGAAGGTATCGGGGGGATATCCCTTCAATCGACCTCACATGACCTCGTGCTTAACTCCGATGTAATAATATCCTTCTGATATTATCATTTATACAATGGATTTCTCCATTCCTTTAGTCAGACACATATGTTGATTTAATATCCTTGGAGAATTTTACTCACAAAATCATATTCCAAGGCTCTAAATCCTAAGCTAGTTTGTTTACCCTAGAAAATAAAATCGTTACTAATCAATTTTAAATTATAGCGTTAAATGTAATTGCCTTGCTTACTCAAAAGGTGTGGTCATGAAACTAGTGATGTTATGACTCATAAAGTAAAATAAATGAATATGAATACAATGCATAGTCCTAACTTCAATTTCCAATAAATGATATACTTTTCAAAAATGCAATTTTCAATTCAATTATGCAATTCTAAATAAAATGCAATCTTTCTTTACATGCACTAAGATAAATGAGAAAGACTCAAGAGATAAAAATTCCAATCAATATAAAATGCCTAATATTTTTGTATTTTCAATATAAGAGAATGAAAATGAAAGGATTGAACAACAGATTGATATAAAGACTCTACTGTCTATAGACAGAGACTACCCAAGTAGAATATCAAGGAGAAAAACACCCAGCCTAAAGTGTAAGGACAATCAAAATGAAAATATGATGAGAAAAGCATCGCCCAAAAATTCAACCAAAGACGGGTTTCTTGTCATTCAACGCACACTTAACAGTCACCAAAGAGACCCAATAAGACTTTGTTGGATTACTGAGAGGGGGGGTGAATCAGTAATAACNATTACGTCCTTTCTTCTTATTCTCGCTTGGTTGTTGGTTATCATTTGGGTCGGTCGACGATTACATGAAATGTACATCTATCAACTGAGTGGGATTGGAAGACATAGACAAAGTTTTCCCTCATGCATACTAGTTTAGAGACAACTCTTTCAAATGGATTTTCATCGAGTCTGTGGATTTCACATTGGTGGAGCCTACAATTCCATCGGCATGAGGCCTGGGATTTTGTCTAGGGTCATATTTTGACCTCGGTGCGTCAGGAAGAATCTCATATAAAATCCTAGACTGAGCATATATAAGATATAACTGTTTGGATTTGAAAATAGCTTCCTCCTCAGATGTAAACCTGGATGTAGAAACATCCTTCGAAATAGGAGGTTGTAGATATTTAAGGAACCACTCTAGCAGGAATTATGGGGGTATGAAGGTATTGATAAAACTCTTCCATATATGCCTCTACCGGATGTGATCTGAGATATGAGTGGCTTTGTCCTAGCTTAAGGTCGAAATAATTTCTAGGCCAACATCATAACAAACCGGCAATTGGAATTGGTTAAGGAATACTAAAACCATCTGACTGAAGGTCCCGTATGCCCCCCTATATAGCTCGATATATCATTTTGTGGTAACCCTCGTGAGGGTGCATTGAAACATTATTAACTGAATGGAATCATCGTTAAGGGAATTTGAAGAGCACCATAGGTTAAAGGTGGTAACGTGATCACGAGGATCCTTGCCATTATTGCCTTCGAATTTTGGAATATCCGAAGGAGGCTTGGTGGGAATGAGGGGCCATGTAGGATCATGACACACAGGGTTGTTCATCAAATTATACAAGTCTATCAGATTGATTGTGGCCATAAAAGGGAAACGGAGTTGTGGCCTCTGGCCCCAAGCTCCCTGGAAAGATTGTGGTTGGGTAATTACAGCCCATCTAGGGTTCCGATAAGCAACATGGCCTTGTCCGGGAATGTAATACACTCCTATGGGATGATTCATAAGGGGTTGGTTGAGCATCATTCCAGTAGGAATGTTCTGATGAGGGTTATAAAAACTTCCCCTAGCCAGAGTGGAACTGGGTTGGGGGTTTCCCGAGGTGTGAAACTGACCTCCTCCAGGTGTGAATGGAGTATAAGGAGGAGTTGTGCCCCCGAGTCCAATGCTAGAATTAGGGCCAACGACTGGGATGGAGTTTGAAAAATGCAATGTAAAATTTGGCACACCATAGGAAAAAGGACTATAGGCCATCACGATGGACTAAACATTATAGCTTGGTCAATGGCCAAGAGACCCAAAAGGGTTCATGGCTATAGGTTGATTATTCACTATAGGATGGGCAGCAGTGATAATAGGTGCCTTCGGCACTACAACCATTGTGGTTTTAGGAGTCGAAGGGGTACCATTAACTATAGTAGGTGTGGGAGTCGAAGGGGTACCATTAACTATAGTAGGTGTGGGATTCGAAGGGGTATCATTAACTATAGCAGGTGTGGTAGTCGAAGGGATCCTAGCATCTTGATGACTCGGTTCAGTACTCATCCTTGTAGAATCACAAGTCTGATAAGTGGAGGTGTGTGTACCACATTTAATAACTCTACACCTTTTCGAAGGAAAAGACTCAAAATGTGGTGGTAACTGTAACAAGCGGTGAGACCTACGGGGAAGTTGGCCTGGCTCCACGATGACTCAATATTCAAGATATAAAAAACAAATACTAAATCCAACTAGTAATCAAAGAGCACACCAAAAATAATCAAATGGCCAATATGCACACAAACAGTATAAAGTGGTTGAAAAGGACCTCCCTCTCTAAAGTAGGTATGCCTCGCCCAAGATGGGTCTGAACTCCGCTACTAAATATTGCAGAAAACATAATAAATTATAAGGTCCCTCATGGACTTAACAACCAGGCAGTCAGATCCCCCCTGAGAGGTAATCCTACATAAAGGTTGTGTGTTGTCCAGCCCTTATCTGACCCAGAGTACCTGCAGAATAACCCTTGCAAGTAACCTATGTGGTACCTAAGTCAAGCAACTAAGAAACCACGGTATAATCAAGGCATAGGATAATAGTCATAAGTCAGGTCCACCGATGGGCAGGGTAGAAAATCATGAAACCTTGAAAGCATCACCTATCACCGAGGTAATGGAACTAGCAAGATCCCCATATATGAATAGATCCCCAGAAATATATCTGACGCTAAGAAGGTATCGGGGGGATATCCCTTCAATCGACCTCACATGACCTCGTGCTTAACTCCGATGTAATAATATCCTTCTGATATTATCATTTATACAATGGATTTCTCCATTCCTTTAGTCAGACACATATGTTGATTTAATATCCTTGGAGAATTTTACTCACAAAATCATATTCCAAGGCTCTAAATCCTAAGCTAGTTTGTTTACCCTAGAAAATAAAATCGTTACTAATCAATTTTAAATTATAGCGTTAAATGTAATTGCCTTGCTTACTCAAAAGGTGTGGTCATGAAACTAGTGATGTTATGACTCATAAAGTAAAATAAATGAATATGAATACAATGCATAGTCCTAACTTCAATTTCCAATAAATGATATACTTTTCAAAAATGCAATTTTCAATTCAATTATGCAATTCTAAATAAAATGCAATCTTTCTTTACATGCACTAAGATAAATGAGAAAGACTCAAGAGATAAAAATTCCAATCAATATAAAATGCCTAATATTTTTGTATTTTCAATATAAGAGAATGAAAATGAAAGGATTGAACAACAGATTGATATAAAGACTCTACTGTCTATAGACAGAGACTACCCAAGTAGAATATCAAGGAGAAAAACACCCAGCCTAAAGTGTAAGGACAATCAAAATGAAAATATGATGAGAAAAGCATCGCCCAAAAATTCAACCAAAGACGGGTTTCTTGTCATTCAACGCACACTTAACAGTCACCAAAGAGACCCAATAAGACTTTGTTGGATTACTGAGAGGGGGGGTGAATCAGTAATAACNTAGGCTGGCAATACTACATTGGCTCAATGTCACAGCTTGTTAAGCTGGTAGCTCAGTGTCAGTCACATCTTGCTTTACGTCTAACAACTAGGTCAGAAGCAAGGAATATCATCATTTCGCTTTACGTCTAACAACTAGGTCAGAAACGAGGAATCACAACATCATGCTTTACGTCTAACAACTAGGTCAAAAGCATGACTCATCTTGCTTTACGTCTAACAACGAGGTCAGAAGCAAGGAACACATCAACATCTCGCTTTACGTCTAACAACGAGGTCAAAAGCAAGGAATCATCTTGCTTTACGTCTAACAACTAGGTCAGAAGCAAGGAATCACACAGCATCTTGCTTTGCGTCTAATAGCAAGGTCAGAAGCAATGACTCATCTTGCTTTACGTCTAACAGCGAGGTCAGAAGTAAGGAACACATAGCGTCATGCTTTATGTCTAACAGCGAGGTCAGAAGCAATGAATCATCTTGCTTTACGTCTAACAACGAGGTCAAAAGCAAGGAACACATAGCGTCATGCTTTACGTCTAACAGCGAGGTCAGAAGCAAGAATCATCTTGCTTTACGTCTAACAACTAGGTCAGAAGCAAGGAATAGATATATATGCTCCCCCTTTCAGGGAGGGTCCTTTCAGACTATACCAAGCTTATCTCGAAAGTGTTCAAACTTTACACGAGATAGAGGCTTAGTCAACACGTCAGCAACCTATTCATCCGTGCTAATGTACTGGAGCTTCAAGGCTCCTCTCNTTGGAGAAGACACGCAACACAAGTTCTCTCTCAAGGAAAAGTGCGCAAGTCTGAGAAGGAGACACGGCTACAGAGTAAGGGTGTTCTGGTGTAGGGTTTTGGTTATCTCTTGGAGACCTATCTTGGTCTAGTGGTGCGTTATCCTATTCTGGTTAGGGTTTCTAGTCTATCTTCTGATTATCTTCTGTTTGGTGAGATCTCTCTTGAGAGAAACATTGTACTTGTTGACGAATCTTTATTGAAGAAGCTTTGTTGGGTTTTCTCCCCCAAGAGGGTTTCCCAGGATAAATCTTGTGTATACTCTCGATGTCTTTCTTTCAGTGATCCTTATGCATGCAGTTATTGTTCTAATTGTAAAAGTTAAATAATATTGAATACACTTAACTGCTTAAGTGAGATTTTAACATGGTATCAGAGCAGGCCTGAAAGAAGCCATTTCCAAGCTCCAGAGAAGCTCATTGGGAAATTTAAGATCACAGAGAGGCTCACCCTAGCTCAGTGCATCTTTCCTGGGGTTTAGATTTTCAGTTTGACGAAGATTCGAAAAACTGCAGTTTCTGTTGCAACTGCAGCAACTGCCAACAATTGTAGCAAAACCCTAGAAGGTGATTTCTCCCATTTTTGAAGGTCGTTGGTCAAAGTAAGCACATCAAGGAGGTCACTTTGCCAGGGCGCATATTTCCCTCAGATTAGATTTTCGAAATCTTAAGTTTGAAAATTTAGGGTTTCCTCATAAACCCTAATGCAACAGGTTTCTGTTAAAATGGCCGACAAGATGAATTCAAAAACCAAGCTTAATGAGAATCTTGAGGGAGCTGATGATTTTCGAGCATGGAAGTACAGGGTGATGCTCATTCTTGAGGAGAACGATCTGGAAGGTTTTGTCCAAGAAGAAGTTGAGGAGCTAGAGGGAGATGAGGCTAAAGAAAAATATAGGAAGAACATGATTAAAGCAAAGAGGATCATTGTTGATTCTATCAAAGATCATTTGATCCCTCACGTCTCATCCAAGAAGACTCCTAAGCAGATTTTTGATGCACTATCCAAGTTGTTTGAAGGGAAGAACATTAGCGAGAAGATGACATTGAAGACGCAACTAAAGAACGTGAAGATGCAGAGTTCAGAAACTATCCAATCCTACTTCACAAGGGTGTGTCAACTTAATGAACAACTTGAAGCTATTGGAGACACAGTTGAATTGGCGAAGCTAGTGATGACTACCTTGAATGGTCTTCCAATGTCATGGGAATCTTTCATTCAAGGAATCTGT
>JZKD02S2145305.1:0-44450 GCA_000966675.3 Picea glauca
ATTAACAAAATAGCCAATCTCTTACATGAATGATGAGTTGGTGACAGATTCCTACAACGCATTGAATTTTTGGCATAACCCTCTCATCCATCAGCCCTTAAAGTATCTAAACTTCTCCTCACAACGTCTAACATCTTGAAACAACCTCTAAGATTGTGAAATGGAGCCGCAATAATAAGGATGGGGTTTTTTAAAAGAAAATCATGTGCATATCCAAAGATTGTGCATTTAAAAACGCTAGAAAAATGCCAAACGTCATATTAAGTCCACGATTGCCAAGCATCAAGCTTTCAATTAACCCTTCCTGTTAATTGAAATCTCAACTATTAATTAAAATGCCGACACACTTCACACCCATAAAAACCAAAATTAAACACTTCCCTAATATGAGAATTGCATCGCAATGAGGCGTGAGGGGTGAGGTAATATCTATTAATTACCCAAATTTGGAAATCAGGTGGGCAATTAGTAATTTCTTAAGTAAATGTGAAAAAGTAAGGAGTTTAAAAATGCATTTATAAATGCGAGGAAGTTATGAACATTAAATCTTATTCATTAATTTGAGACGACAAAGAAGAATATGCTCGCATCTTTAATTATTGATTATAAGATTGGAATTTGTAATCAAAAAGTTGATTAAGATTTTTATAGGGGAGATGCCTATCACCATAAAAAAATCCAGTTTTGATTCCCAACCGATAATGTATATGATAAATGACTATAACGAAATTGTCACTTATAATTTTGTAATGAATATTAATAAAAATACATTACATGCTATTAAAAAAAAAAAAAAATGATAAACTATTGAGGGAATACAACTCCACAAGAAAAAAAATACATGGAGGCTTAGAGGCTCAAGTGGGGGGCCACATAAGAATAATGGTATTATATTCATAATCCTAAGTCCTTAACCTTGTTTAATTAGTGCTTCTTAATTCTTGGAATTAGTTGCACAAAGGAGATAAGTCAGATCTTCACTAAGATACGTAGAAGTCTATGCCATAAAAATTTATGTAATGTATTTTCCCTTGGAGAGTTGTTAGTAAGTGTAGTTGTCATGTGCTCACTGTATAAATTATACCAAGCTAGAGCCATAATTAATGATGGAATTGGAATTGGATATCATGGTAATTGTTGTCCATAGAGGCATTGGAATTTCCTCCCTAGCCTATGTTGGAGTCATGAAGGGAAGTGGGATATCCTGAGAGACTATTTAGAAGAGAATGATATATCATTCCTTGGATTGTCCAGGGTGACTAGGTAAGAGGGTTGTGGATTGGGATTGTAGTAGAGTTGAATTCAATATTTTAAATTTGGGAATTGTGCTATGTGAAGAGATTTAGAGCCATGAATATATAATTTTTCCTTATGGAATCATAGTCTCAATTATGGGGTGGCTTTTATCACAGAGAGATCAAGTGCAACAAAGAGCCTATGGTTGGGTGGAACATCATACTTCTACAACCAATTAGTGGAAAATTTATATAAAGGTAAGTTCTCATGAATTTACCCATGAATGACATTGAAATAATGTTGTTTATATAAATAATTTGATTACAATCTAGTTTGTTCAATTTTGTTTACATTTTTAAGCTTGTATTTATGGTGCTATTAAGACTAAATGGTTAATTATTTTTACATAATATTGCATTGTTTTCTTTCATGTGTTAATTAACTAATAGAAAGTCCATGGATAAAAATAAGAGTAACCAATAAGAAAGAAATTTGTTGGTTTTTAAGAATTACTCCATCTTCAAACGAAGGGTGTTGGGTATGCTCCAAATTGGTATTAGAGTTATTGGTTATAACATTAGGATTGTATGGTTCATAAATTATTTGGTTCATGAAGGAATTGGAGTATGTACGACAAGTATTTGGCAAATTCCTCATGGAGAGTAATGGAAAAATGATATATAAGACATACACTTGAGAATTTTTGTGCTTTTGAATTACCCAAACAAAGTGTCGATAGATTTATTGGCTAGCACGGAAGTGTTGCAGGGGAATTATTAAAATTGCAAATCTTTGTTTTGTATAAAATTCCGGGAAAGATTTTGAAATTTGGGGAAAACCTCCCAAATTCTGGATAAAATCTAGAGGTTGAATGGAGGTAGTGGTGTCATATTTGACTAATAATGGAGTCATATTCCATTCAGGGAAGGAAATTAATAGGAAAGGGGGTTGAAAATTATGTTTAAAGAGTCGACTTGGAGGAGCTAGGGATGAATTCATGGATGCCACATACTCATTTTAATATATGTGTGTGTGTGTGTGTGTGTGTGTGTGTGTGGAGAAATTCTCATACATTATGCGATACATTGTGCATATGATTGTGAGGAGCCACATGGAGTCCAAGGTACAAGTGGGAGTTGAGTTAAAGAACCCATGGAACTTGAGCACCTAATCTCACAAACAAACACATACACACACACACACACACATACTTGGAGAAATATCTTCCAAAATGGCATGAAATTGTACAACTTACGTGGACCATGGTGAGGCGACGTGGAGATAAAAGTGATGTGGAACTACTAATGTGATACTATTTGGAGTCAACAATAGGAAAAGGTTATCTAGACGAATCATGGAAGTGCCTCCTGGTAGTTGGATGGAACACATGGAAACCATGTGTACAAACCCACAGTTGTGGTGGTTAAGTAGTTTATGGAGGTGATTAAAGTGGTTTTGGAAACTTCCTTCCTCCTTTCACAATCATTGAGGGGGTGATGGATGTCCTAATGGTAAGTGGATAGTGAATCCCTAAGTGATGGTTTTGGAAATTACATTTCAACCTCTACAATTGCAAAGGATTCTCCACATGCCCTAGGAGTTAATGGTTTAATATGGAGGGATGAACATTAAACCATCTATACCTTCACACTATGCAATTTATTTAGAATATCAATTTGTATCACACATGTGAATATAGGTGCATCCCCGAGGGAGCACCATATCATAGTGCCCCTCGTCACATTAGTGGAGTGTGGAGAAAATAAAGGAAAATGGCCATGACTGCATGCACATGAGGTGACATGGCAATGCCCAATTTCAACATGTGTACACCAATACACATTTAATATCGTGTGTCATGTGACATCATTTGTGCCATGTCATCAAGAGGCCAAAACGTTATATATATATGTATATGTGTGTGTGTGTGTCTATATATATATGATTTTATTAAATTGTGACAAAATGAAATAGAAAATAAAAATATAGGGAGTTCAGAGAGCCATAAATTTCATATCAGAAGTCCAAGTTGGGCATATGATTAGTATTTGGAAATATAATTTAGAGGTCGATAATTCTAAAGGATCCAATTTGGAGAAGTGATTTAGAATTCTTTAGAAATTATGATAAAAATACATGTACCCTTAATGGGGAAAAATCAACAAGTGCATATACTTTCCTAAATTTAAAAGAAGATGTTATAGAGCTGCAATTAAGGTGTAACTGACAATATTTATTATATGCAGACTTGTTGTAGAGTCAATTCTATATCAATTATAAGAAAATATCAAAATTGGAGATTACTATTGAAGATGAAGTAACGAGGATGGGCAGAGACCTTATAATCATGAAGAAGGACTTTGAGGCCCAAATATAAACCTAGAAAATGAAGAGACATAGTCTAATGGGGACATAGAGAGAATGGAGCCATTAGAGCTTATATAAACTATGAGGAGTTTGAATATGGAGGTGTAGAGTTTCAAGATATCATAACAAGAGGTTGCTAAAAGTAAAAAAGAAGAAAAATCATCTAAACACTCAAATTCTACATAATTTTCATTTAAGAAGGGACATCCATGGAAGAACTAGTCTCATCCAAGATGATCCAAGAACTCTCATAGAGGTCCAGAAGGATCTAGAATGCTCACAAAGGTCCAAGAGGATCCACAAAATCTCAAAAATAAATTTTCCCTAATTGTCTAAAAAAATGTCATCAATGCATAGAGTTGGATGATAGCTTTCCAATGATGTAAAAATTGCTTCAAATGGAGCTCGTATGAAAAATATATGTATAGTCAAAGTTCAAGTCAAACAGGTCAAAAGTCAAAGTCAAATGGGTGAATGTGACACGTGTCACCACTGTAAGCATGATACATGACATGACCATACAACTGTATGATGAATATGTGGCCACACCCCAAGGGGCCATGTGGCATGAATGTATGTTGACTAGGCAAGTGATGTGGCAATCGTATAGGTTACATGGAATACTTATTTGTCGACATATGGAAAGCTTAGACCAATGATATTTTTCCATGTGGCAACCTCACATTGGCCATTATGGTTAAGGTTATGTAAAATTATACTGGGAGTCAATAGGATCGAACCCGCAGCCTCCCAAAGACTTACCAAAGCCTCTATTAACATCAAACCATTGTTTTACTGCTTACCCATATATGTTGTAAATTACATTTAACCTTGTAAAAAGGTTTATCCGACGAAAAAAAAAGGGTCGAGGGACTAAGCCCCCGACCCATATTTTATCATATGATCACATGCATTGTAATATAACCATGAATCATAACTCGTGGGGGTTCAAATCAAAGGTATGAAATATATATTATATGGTTATATAACCATATAACAACAAAAAACAATGAATGCACATAGTGGAGGATCGAACCTAGAACCTTCGAGTTATATTACAGAGGCCTAACCAATATGGAAATGGAATCCCTTGTTACAATATTCCCCAACCAATCATTAAATTTCTTTCCTGTTAATTCAAATGGGAAGTTTAATCCCACGACATATATATTGGGCACAATTTTCAATGCTTTGACACACACTTTGATGTGCACATAGATTGAGGCACATATCCCAATATGGCATGGATTGTGAGGAGGAGGTACTCTATGGATGCATATATTTACATGCAAGAGAAAAGGCCAAGTATGGTGTGTTTCGATACGCATGCCATGAGGTATAATGGTTGCACCTAGGAAACTTTATACTCATTTTTCCTGATGTTTCATGAGTATGAATTTGAGGTCTATTTTATGATTAGACATCATTTTTAAAATTATTAGTCCATATTGTCATCAATGAGCGCCATAGTGCATTATTTTATGTGTAAAGAGAGTGTAATTGAGCCAGTTCATAATTTGGTCAAATTTATACTTCAATTTCTCATAATTTCGAAAGGATTCTAACGGTGAACTCATTTTCTTGTTTTGAGTAGTGGAATGGAAGAGAGTCTATTGAATTTTGTTTTTGTAAGCCCATGTTGTAATGTAATTTGTTATTTTAAGATAATGGAGAACTATCACACTATCTAAAGAGACTTGAATATGAAGTGAATGATGGCACTGATATGTGTAATTTGAGTTCTTTTATTTTTTGTTGTGTCATCTAAATAATATGCAAATTAATCACCAATTTATGATTTTTTGGTGAAGGAGCACATCATCATTTTTTTGCATATCACCTCAATATGACCAGGAATTAATTCTGAATCAAGTTAGATGATATATGTATATTTTTGATCAATAATTGGTATCTAATTATTTTTCAGATCAAGTGGTATCAGATCTATTTTTGACATGATTTTGCGAGTTGTTGATGTGATGAGATCCAAGAGTTCAATTGGTGAATATTTTGAAGGTTCTTATCAAGAGGACAAGATGAGTAAAGGGATCATGAAGTTGAGGCTATAGAAGAACATTAATCAAGAGATCCAGAAGGAAATTATGAGTTAAGGATGCAGTTGCAAGTTACTGAGGAAGTGAAGCATAGGCTACAAGATCGACTAAAATGTCATGAGGAATTCCATAAGGTTATTTTTCATGAATTGGAAAGAAATTTGTAGATAATAAATAAATTATTGGCACCATCAACATTAATCGATGAATATTGGGAGGATGAGAATGTAAAGTCTGCGATAGAAAAAGGACTACCTATTTCAAAAGTTGTGATTGAGAAATATGACTCCTCATACTATTCTTTTTCCCGTCAATATGGAGAATACTCGAACAGATCTGAAGCAAGGAGAACTTCAAATGAATAATTCCTTCATAATAATTTAGTCTTACCTTCTAGTCCAGAGAAAGGTAACATGTGTAAGACATCTCTATAGAAATATATGCATCTTAAAGGGGAAATGAATTCATTTTGCACTAATAATATTGGTAAATTGTCTATGTATCCATGTGCTTCCTATTGAAATAGTAACCATGATGTGCAAAAATTTCAAAGAAGATAGTCTTATCAAGATAATCCCTCCAAAGAGAATGATAAAGGTAAAGGTCATTTCTCAAAGAAAAGGAAAATAGGGAATGATAAAAAGGGATCATGGTTCCAGGATGGGAACAAGACCCTATGCTCTTATTGTGGTAAGAGTGGACATCAAATTGACAAGTGTTGGACACTTTACCCACACTTATGTCTAAACCAGAATCAAAAATATGTAAAGGCACTTGCAAGAAGACAAGAAACATATGAAGTTAATGATATTACTAAAAGATTTGAGAAATAATACATCTTAATCGTTGGTCTTGTAAAATTAATACATGAAGACATCGAGGAATGTCATGTATAGTGGCTCATCTCACCACATGACCGTGATGAGATCAATATTTCTGACTTTCTCAAATTCCAACATAGATTTCTATGCAGGATCTGGAAATAACACCAGACAACCGATAAAAGGGTATGGATATGTAAGATTCCAACTTGAGTCAAGAGGATTTGTAGGAATACAACATATGTTATATGATCCACATTTAAAGGTAAACCTACTCTTAGTTGCAACATTTGAATATGAAGGCTATGTAGTTGCATTTGAGAATGACCAAGTACTTGTGTATTCAAGAGAAGTTTCTCCATACACGTCAATAGTTCTTGGTTTTCACAAGTAGAGGTCATATAGGTTACTGGAAAGACCTATAGTTTGGTCTAATGGTTTATTGGATTCAACATCAGATTCAATGTCATATTCGACATCAACATCAGAGGCATTTTCAAAGATATGAAGCTGTGAAAATATTTTTCATCACAATTATAACAAAGGCCCTTGAGTTGACGTTCAACCATTTCTTCCCAAGTCAATTTCTAGATCTTTAGTGGAGTAGCAGGAGGAGTGGGAGTGACTGATTTAGGGAGAGGAATAAAAGAGGGTTTTATGGATTGATAAGAGACAGCTTGTTTTGATTCCTTATCTATTTTAGTAGGTTCCACCCAACTTTGAGGGTGAGCCATAAGGACATGGGAAAAAATATCATCCTTGAAATAACTGATGAAACATTCTCGAAAAAAACATCAGACATGCCCTATGTGCATAAATCTCATTGCTCAAAAGAAGCTATAAAGTCTTCCATTGTGCCATATTGTTTTAAATTTTTTCAAACGGCCTAAATGGTTGGTGTCAGTTTCAAAGCATTCATAAATATCTACAACAAAGTGTGTCCAAGCCACATACCATTGGAGGGAATTTTTTATCCATTGCCACCATTTCCAACGTTCTTGATCTAGATGGACAATGCCACACTAGAGTTTGGCCAATGCGTTTGTAATGTCGCACAAATAGAAACAATGTTCCATTTGAATTACCCAACTGTTGGGATCTGAGCCATCAAATGTATTCACATCCACACATAGAAGGCATAGGTGACACTGAAAGTGATGGGGCTGAAAAGTATGGGAATTGGCAGAAGTTTCACCTTCTAGGTGCAAAGGTGGGTCACAGGAGGTAAGGTCTCCATGGATATTCAACTTGGCGTAGATCATTCTAGTGAAGGATGCAAGATGAGTAGAGAGGTCTTGTTTCATGGTTTCCATTTTTTCATCTATGGAGGAATGCATGTTTTTATTGATGGTGGCAATATTGGCACTGAGCTGCCACACTTCATGTTGGGTCATTGTGAAAGAAAAGGACAAGGAATTGAAGTGGGATTCCAAGTATTTCTTATGGGTGTGGGCCATGATGAAGGGGAAAAATGGAAAGGGATGGGTGGGACCACATAGAAAACGGTTTATGGGTGAAGCGTATCATGACGATCAGGGTGACGAGGGGAATCCAATGGTGTAAGGCCAAAATAAGGGGGTCGAAAGAGGTTCAGTTCCGTGATAATTTTTTTTGTTGAAAGATGATAGGTATGACTGCAATTAGGGTAAAGAGAGGAATCCAATGAGATAGGGATCAAATAATGGTGCCATCAAGATCCATAATTTTTTTATTTTTTTTACTCCTGTGAAATTATACTTCGAGCTAAAGAATACTGCAGCGTTGAAATGCTAAAATTCTTAACAGGAACAAATATGTAGTAATTTAGAAACCAGAATGTGGGTGGTAAGGTTGCATGGAAATAAATATTGTATCTTATTCTTCTATCCAAAGGGTTAAGGTATTCATGGTTTCTATAGACAAGGGTTTTCCATGTGTTATAGCTCTTTGATATACGTGTAGGGTCCAACATTAGTACTCAAACCAATATCTCACGGCACCAACTAAGGATGATAGATCATTCCCTTAGCCATACTACCCGACTACCCAGGTAATAGAGAGTATCTTCTTGAGTGTTTTTCTCAGTGGAACTATAGAAACCAGGTGGTCAATCGGTTTATCTATGGAGGGATTCAAGATATCTAGGTTGATATGTATATAAGTGTTGTCTAATGTGATACTACTTAAATGGGTACCAACAAGGGTTACAAGGGTGGCGAACAATGTGTGCTTAAGTACCACTTGTAGTTCCTACGTGTATGCTTCCTCAACTACAGATTTATGCACTAAATGATAGATCTATGTAGCTTTAAGATGTCAGAACGTCTCTACCCTGGAGAAAAAACAACCAACAATTTTTTGCCAAGGAAAGTGCTCTGATACCACTTGTATGGTACCATATCTATTATAATATATTAAAACAAAAATATTGAAAATAATAACAACGGAACAACATAATAGATGAAACCACAACACCAAAATAATACCTTTACTGATAGGAAACAATGTTCTCTTGCCTCTTTGAGGGGGGAACCTCCAACAGAGCAGCGCTCTATTACAATAATTCTGAAGACAAAAATTCTCATGCCGTCGAATCCTATTTATAAATCTATCTACCAAAGTAAAAATCTAGAGGAATGTCTTCTAGGAGAAGAAGCCTCTATTAGGTCTTCTTACATTTGACTTATTCTTCCTTATTACTAGGCCTTATTAGTATTGGCCTTTATTACATGTAAAATATATTATTCTACCTACGTGAGGGGTTAGGGAGGTTAATTACCTAACTTTTAATCTCATTTGGATTTGGAATCACTCCTAACAGTACTTGAACGAATATTTTATGAACAAAACACCACTCAAAGTCTACCTTGCTAGCACTCCTTAGCAGGTAAAAAAAGTGAATTTTTCTTTTCTTATTCTACCTCAAATTTGTTTTTATGAGCATTATTTCTCATTTTTTTGTATATTTCTTAGATGAAGAGAGACTATTCACCTCTCTTCCTCCACAATATTGTGTTTTATTGTAGGTAAGTGTCAATGTTTCTTGCAAGTCCTAGGAATAATAAGGGAGTCAATTCATGCACAAGTGATTATTAAAGAAAAATTTTCATACAAAAAGAGGCATATCCTCCAGACATCCTTCATATTCATTTATGATCATATCGTTGTCTATAATTATGCTATTACAGTGCCACTAGATGTTGCTACATGATGTTGTTACAATGTCGCTACATGTTGCTACATGTTGTTGTTACAATACTACTACATGATGTTGCTACTCTTGCCTTATTTATGCACCGCTTCCCCAACTTTTTCATCCAATTTGCATATGGATCGAATAACAATACAAATGGATAATTTATTTTAAGATAAAGAGAAGGCCAATTACCTAGAATCAAGACATGTCACCCTATTTCCCACATCCTTGTTGTAAATGAATCCTTTCATAATACATAGTATTTATTGTTCTCATTTATTAGTACCATGATATGCTTATGCATTTCCACCTTCCCATTTTGGAATAATTTCATGATGAAGATCATTCCTTTTTTATGCAGTTTCCCTTGAAGATTAAATTTTTCCACTACTATCAAGCCATAGCTTTAACACCATCATTTCCTACTTTCTTCTTCACCCATCCCTAACCCATGCAATAAAGTGACTTGGCTCACCTACAATGTTGAGTCACCCTATTATACCATTCCCTTCCTTAATAAATTTGATGGTGAAAACGTATCTCACCCACCATCATACCTTGGAATGGTTGAAAAAAATCTTGTTGGCAGGCATTCCTCGAGAATAATTTTTTTTACTATTAAAACCCTGTCGGTGCAGTTAGATATACCTTTTTTGAAAACCAACTTGTTGATGGAGAAGGTTTGAAAATAATGAATAAAAGTTGATTTTTCAGGTTCCATTTTCTCTCTGAATAAATATTCCCAAGTTTTACTCTCCATCAAAAGTTTGTTCCAAATATCAGTCTACAACTCATATTGTGCTCCAAAGTTCTAAAATCCATCTTCCTCCTTCTTGTGGACCATATTAGGAATCATACACGTGTTTCTCTATGAATAATGTTCTCCAAGATGAATAAATATTTCCAAGATTCATTACTACATCAGAATTTTGTTTCATATCTACATTGTGCTACATTTTCCAAGCTCCACACTTCTCTTCCTTGCAAATTTTCTACATCATTGTGGACCATATCAGATCAGGATGCTACAACAAACATTATGGACTTCATAGGTAGATGCAATTATTCTTATTTCTCTTTTATTTAATCATGATTCATTGGATACTATGGATTTGTATTTCGAAAATCACTTAGGTCTTTGTCCTACTTTCTCATATTTTTCCATTTCTCAAGGGTGGGAAATATCTTCAGTTTTAGGGGGGGACAATATCATATTTACATCCCAAAACATTACCTCACTATACTTCTTCAAATCCACTACAATATCCATGCATGATAAGGATTACGAGATGCCCTATTATTGCTCCATAAGGATCAATAATAGAATCCCTTGCTGCTACCACATAAGAACCAAGAATAATGAAAAAGAAGGCTTTGTTTATGCCATTGAAGAACCAACAGTAAAGGACCTTGTTTCTCCCACACAAGAACCAATAATAAAAGAAAAATAAGGTATTTTTATTGCTTCACAAGAACTAACAACATAAATAAGTAGTTGAAAGGGACAAACAACATTTTCCAATACCATAAATCTCTTGCATGATCCATGAGAATTTCTAGGGACATTACATTAAAATATGATTTTGAGAAGCATATCCAAGTAGATGGCCCATCTGTAGGATTTTTTTTCATGAGGACATGGAATATATTTAGTTTGGGGGCTGCACTGTTGCACATTTCTTACTTGGAACAACATTTTTTTCTTGGTCTTCCATTTGATAGAAAAGTTTTAAGTTTGGAGAGGAAAAATCATTAGCTAGAGAGGAATAGGTTTCCCCACAAGAACCTACAACAAAACAAGTTGCTATATAATCCATTCCTATATAAAAATATGTCTCCATCCTTGAGTGTGGGTACATAGAACAACATTTTTTCATTTTTCAATGGACAACAATAGTTTTCAACATTAATGACATCAGAAATCCCTATTATTGTTACACAAGAACCAAAAATAGGAAGTCTTGCTACGGTTATAGAAGAACCAACAATAGGTCACAAAATATCACCATGTCATTTACTATTGTTACTCTTGTTATAACATTGTTTTTGTTACTCCTATTATAACACTATTGTTGTTACTCCTATTATAACATTGTTATTGTTACTGTGCATAAATTGATTTGTTTATACCTTGATATGTATGCATCAGATGGTCATGATTTTTGGTGAGGAGAAACAACAAAATAAGACAAGAATGCTTGAAAATTTTCACAAAAACAAAGTTTGCATTTTTTGAGAAAATGGCTTAAAAGTTTTGTTGCTACTCCTACAACACTTGCTCCAACTCATGTAATGGGTTATTTTTTTATATCTCAATATATGTGAATTGGGTTGATGTGATTTTTGGTAGAGAGAGGCATTAAATTATGATAACACACTCACCAAAAATATTAACAATATGGATTACTTTTTACACAAAAAAATTCAAATTTTCAAATCTGATATTACTCCACTATAGCAGCTATAACATTGTTGTTACTCCACTAATGCCCAAATGAAAATTTAATAATTCATTGAGTTCTTATTTTATTTTTATTTTTTATAATTTATGTAGTATGTTATTTAATTTATTTGATTTATTTCCTTTTCATATTTGTAATAGATTGATTTCTTTTGATTAGCTTAATTAATTTAACTAATTTATGTTGATATGGAGTGTTGTGTAGCTTAGATGGGTTCTTTGATTTCTTGTTGTGTAATCTCATTATGAATTCACATAGGATTTATTTAATTTAATTAGATAACTAGTTTCTTGATTCAATTTGTCCATGTAATTTGATTACAAATGCAAGGATATGTGTATATATATTTATGCAATTAAATATTCATGTAATATTTCATTTGTTTATTTGTTTCTTAGATTGGGTTGCATTCTTTTATGATGTTGAATAACTATGCTTTAAAAAATGAGTACACTTTTTGGTCTCGGTAATGACATGGATCACCTTGGCAAGGATTAGGTTCTGATTTAGAGGAATCCATTAATTTATTTTCCAACAAGTATTTAATCAATTTTCTTTCAATGTGTGTGATTTATTTTCAACAAGTGTGCCGTGAATTTCAATTTCTATAAGATTAATTTAGAGTTTCAATTCTGCAATCAATTTTACTGCACATAGTTGGGGTTTCTTCAGGAGATAGTGGAGTCATACTCTTGATACCTATGCAACTTGTGTGTTTCTTTTCAATAAAGTGTGTGTTCCTAGAATTAGAATGGTGGAATTGCTTTGGGATATAGTTGAATTATACTCCTAGTACATGCAACTGGTGTGATTCTTTTTTCAACATGTTTATCTCCTTTTTGAAACACATGACATTTACTTTCCTACAAGTGTGAAATTTAATTTTTTGCAAACATGTTCTTTCAATTACTGCAAGTGTGGATTTCAATAGATCATTTCTATATCTTGAGAATTGTATATATTCTAACTACAAAAGGAATCATTGATACTATGACTACAACACATAGAAAAATAGTTGTTTATGCATATATGGGGCACAATAGTTCACAATTTCCATACGATATTGGGATTGATAATTAAATGCATATTCTTTCTAACTATCTTCTTGATAAATTAAGGAGGTGATTAAAATACTCAAGAATATTGTTACAAATATTGTAGGAACCAACCTACTAGAAAATCTAATCTCCTTAATTAAGCACCAACTCAACAAGATGTAGGAACCAACCTAATAGAGACACCAATCTCCTAAACTGATCACTAACTTAGCAACACCTATAGGAACAAACCTACTATTACAATATTTGTAAGCACCAACCTATTGTAGACAACAATCCCCTCACCTGAGCACCAACTCAACAAGATATGCATACACATCAATCTAATATCTTCATACATAGAGTAATTTTGACTTCACCTCGATGACTCATTAAAAAAAAAAATCCTTCAAAACCTAGTCACATGTAGCCTCCATTCCCTAGGCATCCTCATATTAACATTCCATAATATAATCCCTCATGGAAAAATCACAACCTCAGAATAGTGCATAAGACAACATCATAGTGACAACAACATCAAAACATCTGAATAGTGCATATGATAGTATCATAGTGATGGAAACATCATAACCTCAGAATAGCATGAACATAAGAATCACAATGAAAGCAACATCAAAACATCATAATAGTGCATATTGAGAACAAGAAAGACCCAAAGAAAATCCCTTAGACTTCTCTTGCACACCTATAGATCCCAAAAAGACACCCCAACACCTTTAGTGCACCTTATATCACTTATGTATAGGTCATAATTGATCTCTTACTTGGTTAGACTACAAATGTAGACATATATCTTGTATTTATAGTAATTTTTTCCCCACTTTCAAGGTCGACCTATAAATATTTACTGAGACGACCTCGATTTTCTGGTTGGCTTGTCGAACGAAAATTTTTTGATATCTCTGCATTCCTAGGGAGTGATATGGAATTCCATATACCATTGGAAAGGTATCGAAATAATATCTACAACCATATAACATGTGATCCTATTTGACATAAGTATGTAGGGTAAAAAATTCTTCAAAGATAAGGTATCAAACTGATCATAAAAAATACAAAAGTAATATGATCAACAATCTCCATCTTGAAATATTTATCTTGGACATTTGTAGGCTTCTAATATTTATCTTGGACATATTTAGTCTCCCCCTATATTTTACATAAATGACAACAATGTTTCCAGCATGTCCCATTTGTATGATTTTACAAGGGCTAGAGCAAGGAAAATTGAATTCATTTTAACTATAAGAGAAAAGGTTCGAGTACACTCAATTTCCTCTACTTGGGAAAAACCTTTGGTAACTAACTAGGTATTATGTCTATTGACACTTTCATCTAATGTATACCTAATCATATACATCCATTTACATCTGAAAATTTTTCTTTCTTTTAAAAGAGATACAAGATCGTATGTATCATTTTCGGTTAAGAAATGATATCCATCATTCACTAGTACATCCCTAACCAATTGGCCATAAGCTTATACAATATTTTTTGTATCATGAGTCTCTCAAAATTGAGCCAAATGAGAGGAGGCTCATTAGAATAGCAAACATGTACAACACTCATCAAAAGGATCACCAACAAGATCACAAGTTTCTTCTCTTGCTATATGGACCGATGTAGGAAGATATGATGTTGGCATAGGTTCAGTTTCAATGGACTCAATTGGAGGAGGCAGATAAGGTAGATCTATATTTATGTCCTCATTACTATAGTCTATATAATAAGAAACCATAAGTCACATAAGGAAAGGGACCTTCATCAAACTTTACATCTCTCCTAAAAATAACTTATACTGAATTAGCTCAAACAAGTCTTTGTATACAAAAAACAAATTTCAATTCTCGCAATTAGGGTCTACTTCTTTGCTTTTCTCATTAGGATATGAGCCCATGATTCACTACCAAACATATAGAAGTGGTATACATATAATTTAATGTTACTATGTGCTTATAGTGTTATATATTTGAAATACTTTGTGGGAGTGATATTAAATATGTAACTTACATCATAAATGGCTTATATGAAAAAATAATGACTTAATTCTTCAGATTCGGTCACACAATTTTCCCTTCATTATGTGTGATTTTATTTATCTCAATAAAACCATTTTATTATAGTGTGTATGGAATAATGTGTTGCATATATATTCCCTATTTTGTGAAATAAGTTTTAAACTTGTTGTTAACATATGTCACCATTATCTACTCTTAAAATTTGAAGTTGATATCTAATTTATTTTCCTACAAGGGCCATGTAGGCCAAAACCACGTAAAAAAATTAACACTTAAGTATTATGAAATAAACCCAAGAGTGTTTGGATAAGTCAAAAATCAAGGTTAAGAATTACCTGAAATCAAAGAAAGAAGTATAAGAAACCAGGAAAAATAAATCACTATGGAAAGCTCTAAGAGGGTTTATATGTGCTAAGAGAGGAATGTTTGTCAACATTATCTCAATGATGTTTTCTAAGAACACATCTAAAACAAAAAACCATCTCTACAAGAATCAAGAGGAGGGAAGTATACCATATTATGTTTACATAGCTACTAAAATGAGGGATAGTTTATATTACAAATTGTTCATTTCAAAGTGTGTTTGTGTCATTGTTATGAAAAATAAAAACTAGGCGAGGATATGTTAGCCCTAAGTTGTCAAATTTGTACAATCTAGTAAAAAAATTATCTCCTTTAAGTCATTCACTTTTGTAACATAACCAATATTTATTTTTACAATTCAGTCATTTTATACCTTAAGTTGCATGTAGTAAAATTATGAAAGTAAATTAAAAGGTGGCTTGAATTTAACGCATCTATTTAGTACAAGTAACTTTTCATCAAGTGTGTCTAAACAAAATTATATCAAATGTTAGAAAGAAGTAAAATACTTTTTTTTTCTACCCTTCCCTCCCAGAACTGTGTGTTTTCCCCAAAAACCCTTGGTTTTTTTGCACATAAAGAACCTCATGCACCACCACACAGTTTTTTTTTTTTTTTTTTTTTTTTTTAATTTGAAAAAAAATCACACCTTTGTATGCTCAAGTTTAAATTTCAGTTAACTTACCCATAAAATGCAACTTTTCTTCCTTCTTTTTATTTTCCAAGATCTCTCAATGCACAAAGAAAATAGCATATCCAGATCATAAAGACTTTTACCAATATTGCACAAAGCATAGGGAAAAGTGAAAACACATATAAAAAAAGAGGTAACCTAGTAATATAAACAAACAAAACTGAAATTAAAAAGTGAACTAGCATAAACGAGAAAAAAAACTTTAAAATAATCTCTACACCTCGAGGTCTAACAAAAATGTTTGTATCATAGGAAAATAGAAATCTCTTTAGTTGAAATACAAAGTGTTTCTAATTGAAAATATCATTCTCGATGTATTGAGGAATTTCACTTATCCAAAACAATCTCAAACACTATCCATCTTCTCATATAAGCCTGGGAAAGAAGAAAAACATATTTGTTTTGTTTCATGCATTAAAATTAGAAATCGATCTTAGTCAACGAAGGAGTATGTGTTTTAGAAGTTATTTAATACCATGTTCGGAAAACAAGCTATATCTAAGAGGGTTGAACACCTTAAGACAAATATCCATACACATATATCAATGATTTGTACACCATTGTTTAGGGAGTTAAAACCTTAAAAGAGGGGATCCTTCTATGCCCCTATAACATCCTCATTTTTAATTCTTGGTTTAGCGATGTATAATGTAAATATGCTATATGTCCATGAGCCTGATGATGTAATATGTAAATATTGTATATCAAAAATAATAAAATAAATGTATCATCGGTTTGAAATGGAGATAAATGGAGTAATGGGGGCTAAGTTTCCACAAGATAGGGGAGGGTCTAGGAGGGGGCCCAAGGGGGAATTATTCATGGGAATTAATCTTGACTCACTTTATAGAATTATCATTTTGTATAAACCGTCTAATTTCCACTTGAGTGTATCAAAGTCCCAAATCATTAAACACATATAAGAGGGTGGGTGTGAAAAGTCACTTCACAGAGTTAATGAGAACATGGGGGATGAATAAATCAACATTAGGAATTGGGAGAGTCAACATGCATGGGAGAAAAGGAAATTTGTATGGGAAAAGAGGGTAGTTTGTTTTTATAGTTAAAAAATTTGTACGCGAAAAAAGAGCAGTTTTCACATTTGGTTTTGGGACAACAAGAGAGAACAAAGTGTTGGATATTGAAGGAAACCATAGTGAGCATGTGTAGAATCTTGTTGAATCTGTAAATTATTAAAGAAGTAGGGGATTAGGATTGTAGACTGATAATTATGTGAGGAATTACCGTAGAGAAATGAGCTTGTTGTTGTGGGTTTTCATGTTGCAACTAACATCCCTAGAGTCCCCAACGAGTGATATTCCTAGCCAACCTATGCTAAGTCCTTTCAGGGAAGTGGGAAGTCTTGAGGAATTGTGTGCAGTGAAGAGGGATCCCCTGCATTAGGGTGTGCAGGCTGAGGGGAAGAGAGCTAGAAGATTGGCATAGCTGTGGTAAAAAATAACTTAATGTGGGTGGTGGTGGGATGTGAGTGGATCGAGAGACACCATTTTCTTGTGGATTCGTAGCACTATATTGAGGGTGATTTTTTACTAATATTTGGAGAATCAAATATATGGTTGGGTGGAATTTTTCTCCCTTGCAGTCAAGTGCACATTTAATTAAAAAGATAAGTGTTTGTCTCTGTCACATTGTTTTTAATTATGGTTTTCTTTTGTTGTGCATACACTATATTCTTGAGTGAATTATATTTTTTTCTGAGTATGTATATTTGAATGCAATTCACAATGTTGCTAAATGCATGTTAAATCTTCAATGTGTTGAAGATTATTCTGGGTTTTAATTGTTGTGTGTTTACTTTGTGTTTTAAACACTTATATGTTGTTGTATGAATGTTAATTTTGTTGTGATTCATGTTTTAAAAGCATTTTTCGATGCATGAGTAGTTTTAGAATGCATACATTTGATTTAATTGGTATCAGGAAAATTTTGAATTGTTGGGTTTAGTAGTGGGGAACACTACAACCACTTTTGATATGGTCACTTAAGGCAATATATGAATGTAAAAAATGAATAAATTAGATGAACATATCTCACAATAGATCAATCGAAAATGACCTACCATGCTCTGTAAGTAGACACCATGGTCCAATCAACTGTTAATTCAAGTGTAGTTAATATTGAGGAGAAGACAGATCATCATACCATGTTATGTCTAGAACCTAATCATGATCATAAAATTTATTAGCTACAAAAACACACTAAAAAAATGAAGTTTACCTAAAGAAGTATTAGATCAAGTTAATATTAACTAACTCCCAACTGTCTAACTATCTTAACAACTTAGGAAAAGTCAAATAATTTCACACTTCAATACCAAAAATTAATGAAACATGTATAAACATAGTGAAAAACTTTAGCACATTCACTAGCATTATGGAGAAATACATTCGCTTACTCATGCCATATTTTTCCTAAGTGAACCAAATTGCCTCGAGGTAAGATAATGATAGTGATTGGGGAATGTTATCACCTTACTTTACATTTTTGCTGAGAAAACAAATATGACATTTCAATTGACCAGTGTATCCTTCATGTCAATATCAAGTCAATAGGTAGCCAAACTTGTGCTTCTTCTTTAAATCAAATGTACCACTCTCACTCTTATACCTAATTGTAGTAAATATGAAATAATATAATATATGACTTAGTATTGTAACTTATGAAGATGGCGGTAATGGGTTAGATAGAGTGGGCTTTTTGGGGTTTTCATAATGCTAGAGGGAGATTGGGAGATTAAGTATGTATTGTGCAAAATCTTCAAAATTATTAATGGATTGGGTCCCCTTCAAAAAATTTGTGTATTGTGATTTGTTGATATATGTTTTTTTTTTCCTTTTGTATATATGAAATGTTTTCCATGATTTATGAGATATTAGGCTTTCTATTATATGAATTTGTCTATGCAAACCTAAGCTAAATATTGGGTGAGACCTTACATTGTATAGTATTAAAAGTGTTAGATACTTTTTGGTTAATAATTGTTAACATGAGTGTGAACCTATATTTTAATAAAACACCAACAAATAACAACATCAACAATTGACAAACACTTACAGGTAGACTAAGATATTATCTAGTAAGGGTTTATCACATAGGTTAAGAAATCTCTCCCCTAAAACTCTTCGTGGCCAAAATGGTTTATTTCAATAAAACACCAACAAATAACAACATTGTTAATGGAGAAAGACTTACAAATAGACTAAGATATTATCTAATAAGAGTTTATCACATGGGTTAAGAAATCTCTCCCCTAAACCTCTTTGTAGCCAAAATAGTTTACATGCTTCCTTAAGATAAAATCAACATATAACTTCTTAATAAAGTAAAATGGAATCTCCATATTGTTATTAGGAGCGTTGTCAAAAATGGTGTACGAACAATCCATCTACTTGAAAAAAAGATTAGATAGTTGTGCAGCATTAAATATGAACATGTTTCCCTACCAAATCTATAGGGATATCCATTTAAAGGTGTACATAAACTTTTGTTAAATAAGCTTTCTTCATAATTAATTATTTGGTTTGATAATTATAATTTAATTCGTTGGAATGTTCTAAATCCTCATTGTTCCTGTGATTATGATTATATAAAGACTATAGCTGATATCTGATGGAAAATATACGTTAAGAAGAGAATTTTTAACTTAACCATTCGAACCCTTATAGCAGGTCCATTCTCACGAGAACTAAAATGTCTCATAAATTTTCCTTATCTCAAAGTCAATGTTATTAATATGAAATAATTCAAGCAGTGAATAGCTCAAGGTTTAAGATCGGCTTGAGTCATGTATTGAGAAGTTATGAAGAGGATGATTTATTTTTGTATGATGCACAATAGGTTTCCATTCTTCCTTCAATTTTAAACCATCATCAATGTTGATGTTATTATCAAATCTCTCGATCTATAATACCTTTTTTACATTTCTTTAGTAGTGATGAGGGATTTTTGCTAGCGCTCTTAATCCTCCAAACATTTGTGGTAAGTAGAGGTGTGAGAATGTTCAACAATGAAAAATGTGTTGATCCTTTTACATTGTATATTTTTATTGTGCACTTTTAACTTGGTTTTGATTGAGTTTTCCATTTTTTGAATGTATATTTTTCTATGGGAATAAGATAATTGTTGGTTGTGGAGCTTGATTATATTCTTGATTCATAGGTCTTGTTTTAGTTTTGTTTCGATCCCATTACTTAACGGAGGGTGTCAGTGGGGATTTTCCCCCACATCTCTCGCCAGGGGGGTCAACGGGGGGATTTTGGACCCCACTCTTGGTGGAAGTTCGAGGGAAGCTACCCCAAAGAGAATTTTTTGGGAAAATTGTGTTGTAAAATATTGTAATTTCGTAGTCAATTTGGATTGTTCATTATAAGGTTGAAGATCTAACCATAGAAGTTATGTTAGAGTTTTTTCCCTAGAAGGAAACCCTCTTTTATGAGGAAATTGTATTGTGCCTTTGTATATGACTGAATATTGTATTATGAGAGAGGAGATTGTGAGAGAAAGAAGAGAAAGTTACAACGAGTATATTGTAGGGTGTATCCCTTCATTTGCAGGATAATAATGTAAGAAAAAACCTGGAAATATCTCTAGTGGACACAGCCCACACTAGTTGAACCACATATATATGTGTTGCTATTGTATTGTGTATCTTCTGTGTTTTATTTCCACATTTGTTTTATTGTATAGGTCAACGATCATGTTTTTCTAACAATATTGCATATACCCCTTTATGAAGGTTCGGTTCAATAAGATCCTTAGTAAATTCTAGTATATTTATTATAGAGTTGAAAGGAAAGAAACAAGAAAGATTGTAAGATTGTAGTTATTTGATTTAAGCCTACAACATTGATTTAAAAACATTCATATGGTATTCACAAGAGAAACAAGAATTGGGTTGTCTCTTGTGAGGTTTTTCTTGAATAAAAATGAACGCACTTAACTACTCAAAATTTCCCATTAGACATTTATATATGTGTTCTATATATGTGTTAGTGTGAAAAACAACAATAATAAATAACCTATTAATTCTATAAATATACATATATCTCACTTCATTAAGATATTTTTAATACTAAATGGATATAGATTGTATTAAAATAAAGCTATGGCCATAACATACAACATGATAACACAATTCAAAGATATAATGTTTGAGACAAGGGCTTCAAAAATTACCAACATTGTCAAGAGTTCACCAACCAACTAAGTTGTTTTAATTGATTTTTCAACCAAACAAAAAACCTTACAACTATATAACCTAATGAATTTCCCTAGTAAAAGTGTTATTTTGTAAAATACAAAAAACTTGTATTTTTAATGAAAGGCATTGGGTTCCATAGTTGCATTCTCATATTCCATTTTCCCTTGATTTTGTTAAAGAGTATATTCTGAATTAGCACCTTCCTTGAAAAATTGAGCTCAAATGTTTGGGAAAGAGACCACTAAACAATAATTCCCTCCTAGACTCAAAATCAATTGATCTTGCATGTTGTGGTCAACAATGAGTTTCTCAATTTGCTTTCTTTGCATTGCGAGCCTTGCTTCTAATTTTGCATTTTTTACTAGCTCAACTTTAACCTGAGAAGACACTTTATTATTGAGGGGAGAAATTGCTACGATTAAATCTTCTGATTAACATGAAATCCTTCATTGAACCATCTGATTATTAGTAATTTTGTAGGGTGAACAATGATTGTTGTAGCAATGACCCTCCAAACCAGATGAAGTAGAATTAGAGCCAAGGAAAAAACCAATTGAGCGCCACACCTTGATCCTGGGACAGACCAAACCACTACCAACTACTAAAGAGAGACAAAAACACCAAGATATGATGGAGCATGTGGGTGATGCATCAACTACTAAAGAGAGCCAGAAGCACCAAGATATGATGGATCCTGTGGGTGAAGCATATGCAACCACACTGAATAAGAAAATGATGCCAAGAAGAACCATAAAAATCCTACCTTTGTCAAACAAACTCATCCCCTCGATTTTTCAGTCACTTCGGGGAAGGAATATTGAGAAGGGCCACCTCATTTGTATTTTGTATTAATGTGTGATGGTACTTGTCCTTCCTATCCACATGCATGGTAATTCCTTATTTTCCATAAAGTATAGTACAATGTTTAAGGATCTAAGCACTTTGAATAACTTGAGTGAAAATTCCTCAAGATTCCCTTAATTCAAAAGATCATTCTAGTTTGAGTTCCTGCAAGGAGATCAAGCTTTATACTTGTTGAATGATAATTAATAATAATTGAAGAATCTTTTATGTGTATGAATTTTTGAATCATAATTGATTTAAAAATATTTACTCCTTTACATAAAACTAAAGCTTCCACTTTTGTCAGTGGACTCATCATGTCCCTAAACACATCTCAATTCGCCTTTTCCTAGATTGCAAACGACTCACACTTCCGAGCGAAGATCTAAAGACGTTGCTATTTTGTGAATTTATCCAAACTTACCAAAATGCCATTCCTTGAGCTCTAGGTAGGTTGGTTCTTCAAAGATTTGAAAAGAACAAAACATGTTAATAGTGAAGGTTTTGTAACACTTATATAAATGGCTCGATATTATCGCTGGGCAACTTTCGCCTGGTTAGAAGGGATCGCGTAATGCTAAGAATTTCAAGGTAGTTTCATGAACCAAAAGTATAAGGTGGAACATTTGGCGATTTAAACGTGGTTTGCTACAAACTCTGATGGAGTTAAAAAGCTAGTAATCTATTATAATTTTAATTGATTAATATAATCATTAAAGATGGTGCTTTCGGTGACTTTACTAATTAAATAAAAAAAGTCCAACTATACGGGATTTTTAAACTTGCAACATACGTTGCATTAATTAAATTCTATGGCTTATATGCACGTCAGGGATAAGAATTTGGAATAGAATAGAATAATTTCGGGATGATCACTATCATGGTAAATTGAAATAAATATATATTTTGTCTGTGTTCGAGTCGGGAAAATGTGAAGTCGTTTTTTCACAACGAGAAGCCAGCCAAAACAGTAATAGCGTGCCGACAAGGAGCGATTAAAGAAGAGCAGAAGTACCGTGACGCGACTTGTATCTGCTTCTTGGTCGAAAAATGGGAAGCTCGGAACGCGAATATCGATCCGTTATTTAGTATATTTTAAATGTTTTATTTTTTTTTTGTTTGTTTGTTTTTGGTAAAAAAAAATTTTGTTTGGTTTTGGTAATTTTTTTGGTTTGATTTTGTTTGAAATCTTGTGATAAATGGTTGGATTTGCAAATTTTATTGTTTAAGTTTGTGTAATTTGAACGCCTCAGGGGCACCCTGAATCTATTTATGTATTGAGAAATGCAATTTAATCAACAGAAAATAGCCATCACCTATTGAAGATGGCAACAATTAATGATCTTTTAATTATAAAAACTAATCTTATGGCTAGCAATTGAAGATGCTGACATATTCTAAGTCGTCCTCCTAAATCAATGAATGAGATTTCATCTTCATAACTTTCTTGCATTTTTTAATGCTTAAGTTTCCCTGTTTACTTTTTCACATTTATTTAATATGATTAATATTTTACTGTCATTACCAACTATTGTCACATTTATCTAATTAACAAAAATTAATATGTATAAAACATCTCATTGTAAAGTTCCCTTGCTTCATTTTAACCCTAGAACTTTTAACCCTAGAACTGTTTCTTTTTTCCCTGCCAAAACTCTAAGTAAACCCTAATTAGGGCTTGTAAATGAATAAGTCTTTGGAGGTTCATCACCCACAATCTTGGGGCTGTGCTAGTTCTATCACTATGAAGAATATACATGAAGACTTACAGTCTCAGATTTCAAGGGCCGCTTTATATTACCATTCATCCAGACCATCATAGAAGTTACAAGTACACCATGCCACTATTGTACAATATTCCCAGGCAGGCTTCTTAACTTGCCTTCCGATATTTTTCTCATTTCCTCCACAAGTTTTGCATTCTCCAGCTAATCTGTTTTCCAGAGAGCTGAAGAAATATTGAGGCCGGGTCAAATAATATTTTATGCTTCTCGAAGACACTACACATGTGCCTTATAAACGAAGTGGCGGAATCTATGTTTCCCTTGTAATGCAATTTGTTGTCATTTTTATGCTGATGCTGCTGATCATGATGGTGGTTGCAGCATTTCAAAACCTGCAAATACGTCGCCAGATCATGAATGCAGGATGGGTTATGAGTTTCTCCTTTGAAGAATTGTGTGTGAAACTTGTGATCGAGTGCTAGCTCGACACCAACGTGAGAATATGTCCAGGGATTTCTGTTCAAGTTTTCCCAGACCCGAAAATTCTCATTGAATATTACACCTGGTATCTTTGTCACCACATCGTGAACGTTCACGACTCGCAGAATTCTGAGGCCCAGTTCATCACACCGATCTTTGAAAGCCACATTTCCGACGCGGGGTCCTGCAAATGAATATACCGTGATTGGTATTCTGGAGCAAGATTCATAATTGACACGGTTTAGTTCGAGCTCTGCGATATCGTAAGCACATAGCGTTGCCAACGCACTGCCCATGCTGTGTCCAGTTATGGTTATGCTAAGCTCCTCTCCCTCGTATTTCTGTACAAGTCTCCCAATCTCACACAGAAGCTGCTCTCTGGCGCTTCCATGGTTAAACCTTCCCGAGTAATCTTGGGAAGTGTAGAGGCTCAAAAATCCCATCTCCACCTTCACATCCTCACGAGAGTCTAATGGATTTAAACGAGCAGGAATTAGTGTATGCATAAAATTTGCAAGCCATTCCATATATGTTGCAGTGCCTCTCAATGCCACCACAATGTCCCTACGTCCAAGCCTCTTAATCTCAGTCTCATCCTCTGACACTGCAACATAACCAATCCAGTTAGATCCATCTCCAGCTTCCAGTTTATTCTTCAAGAACTCGGGCACGTTAATATCAGGTGTGGCCGCGTAAATGTATTTTGTTACTTGATAACCGCACCTTTCCATCCCCAACTGACCCAGCAGACTCTGCCGACCATATTTGCAGCTCCCGTTATACTTAGACCCAGGCTGCCAATCAAAAGCTTCGTAAGTAGCTCGCACGAACACGCCGTATCGGATAATCTCTGACAGGAGAACAGGATGAATTGGATACAACAGACCTTTCCAACGGTGGGATCCTTGTATTTCTTTCCACATATCTGCTAACGGTACACGACGATCATTAGTCTTCTCCAATTCTGTTGTGAGATCTGAATATAAAACTGGCCGGTCCAACCTTGGTGTAGAGCTCTGCAAAATCGATTCTTGTTTGGTTATGCATCGATTCTGCAAGGGAGGTTCTGCAACTTTAACTACTATTGGGGATAGTAATTTCTTATGAGAAACTGAATTCCGATTAAACATTTTCTGGAAAGCGGCAAGTGTGGGTGGAGATGCCGAGGGAGGTTGGTACTGGATCTGGTGAAATAAGCTATGGCAAGATTTGCCAATCATACTGTCATATGTTGAAGAAGCAGCTAATTTGTAATGAAAGACACACCGGACGCTCCAGAAATGTTTGTAAGCACACCAAATGAACTCATATATATATAGAGAAACAATTCGATTGAGAGTCAATGCCTGGTGCATTCATTCGGGGCCTTAAAAAAGTAAAAAGCCACCACGCGTCAGGCATGGCATTTGACGAAATTTCAGCGTTTATTGTTTCTACACTAGATCATTTTGACCTTCGAATTTTTCCTGTAGAATTTGGTTACCAATAGACATGGAGTTTGGGCTACGCTTTAAACGTTGCACGATGGTTTTTACGTCGACTCGGTTGTACCTACCAACACAAGGACTCCATAATTTGACTAAGTTATATATATATATATATGGAATTCTACTCAACAAACACACATGCGATCTGCAGTGCTCTGAGAAATGCTTTTAAAATATCGTGGTAATGACATGTAACGTCATCAACCAGTGTTTTCGACGCCACTGTTACTCGGATACAAGTCTGCACCTTGTCTTTTTGTTCGAAGTGTTTATTTATCACATGTTCTTCATTTCAAAACATCTAGGGTGGATCACTAGTCTCCTCACTTCAAAATTACTTTTTCCAGCCATTTGTCATAATATTTTAAAGGAATTTATTAATTATATGTATGTTATATCATGTGTGTTTCTGACTTACTAAATTTTATACAAATTTATTATGTGAATTTATAAAATCTGGCATGTGTGTTTTGTAGGAGTTATATATTAAATAAAAATGGTTATGTTTGTACTTTCAACCTAATTATAAAGTTATGGTATTTTCTTGGTCCCTAAAATTGGTGTCGTGTATGTTGTTGCTATTATTATAATATTATTAAAAAAATTGTTTTAGAGATTGATATAAAAGAAAAATAATATGCTATTATAATATTATTAAAAAAATTGTTTTACACATTGATATAAAAGAAAAATAATATGATAATATACATTTAAAACTTTAAAATATAAATATTAAAAGCCTCGATTTTAAGAGTGTTGTGTCTTCTTCTTTTTTGCCATGTATCCATTTGGTTGTTATGGAAAAGCTTCTTCTTTCTTTTCATGTATGCACTTATTTTAAAAGCCTCGATTTTAAGAGTGCTGTGTCTTCTTTTTTGCCATGTATCCATTTGGTTGTTATGGGGAAGCTTCTTCTTTCTTTTCATGTATGCACTTTGTCTATTCGAATTATGAATGATTTCATAATGTTTTCAATGTTTCTTCAAGGTTATACTATTTTTTTAGTTGAAAATGCATGAAGAGCTTCATTTCCATCTTATTTCAAGTGCTTTCTCAATTTATCACAATTGATGTCCATCATCTTCTCATTTAAGCTTTTTTTCTTGCTGAATCTACCATGGAATCTTGCATCTTAGACATGTTTTTAGGTGCTTTCTCAAATTATCACAATTAACATCAATGTGTCGTAATGTTGTAAAATTTCAAACCATAAACTCAGTATGTAAACAAAATTTCAAAACTGAATTGTGAGGATTCTTAAAAACATTTAATGTAGAAAATAAAATATATCAGCAGCACAATATTCAGAAAATTTGTGTATAAGGATTTTTGGTCTAACAACGACCCTAGAAAAACCCACAAGGGGAAAACCAGTGAGAGAGGGAGTTTTTATTATTTCAGTTCTCATAGAAAATGTCTTTTATAGCAGTCAATAATTTCAGATATTAAATACATACTTATCTCGAAAATCGTGCCAAGCTTCCTCTTCAAAAATCTAAGCCAAACTCCTCAAAATTTGTAACAGAATTTCCTATACAAATGCACAGGTCAGCTCCTTGATTTTTGTGCCTCCTTTAATTGTACGACCACCTCAAAAAATGTTCCAAACTATTGCAGCACAAATCTATGCAATAAATGCATGTATGACGACCTTGGCAATTGTCCCAAAACTCGAAAAATAACACAACAATGTTCCTTGATTTATGTGCATCAAGAAACAACAGTACGCACTGTTAAAATCAGTATAGTACAACATACTCCTCTTGCTATACCTTTTTCCTCAATTTCTGTGCAAGTTTTGACTGTACAGCCTCCTTAAAAATTCATATAGTACGGTCTTCTTTCAATGTTGTACCCTGCCTCGATTTCTATGTTAGTATTCAAGTTGTACGGCCTTCTCAATCCATACAATACGGCCTACTATTAATGATGTACTCTTTCGTCGATTTGCATGCCAATGCTAGCCTTGGAATGTGTTCCCTTAGCAACAAAATATCTCCTCTCTTGGTGTGCTCGACTTATTTCTTCTTCCAAATCTCTCTTTCTTTTTTTCTCTCTCAAAAATGAAAACAATAACCCTAGAAGGGTGCACCCTCCTACCCTAGTCGACCTCATGGAAGAAGTTGAAGAGACATCTCATCCAACGATTGATATTAGATGAGATCAAGGGTGTGAATTAAATCACTTAAGTTACCTATTTTCCCTAAGTCCAAAAAGTCACCTTTTAATTTATCTCTCACAAGTTAAATGACTAGGGTCCACATTAGTCAATTTCTCACCCCTTATGCACCTAGGTGATGAGAAACAATTTCCTAGGTACTTTTTAATTATTTCAACACTCCCTCTTACTGAGAAAAGTGTTACTCACCACTCCAAGCTTGTCCCTAAAGAATAAAAACTTGTCTTTGCCCAAGGCTTTGGTGAGTATGTCTGCAACCTACTCATCTGTAGATATGTATTGTAGCTCAATTGTTCCTCTCTAAACATAATCCCAGATGAAGTGATACTGAATCTCAATGTGCATAGACATTTCATCAAAAACTGGTTTCTCGGAGAGTTTAATACAACTCGGATTGTCACAGTAAATCATAGTGGGCCTCAACTGAACACCAAATAATCCCACCAACAACTTGTGAAGCCAAAGAGCCTCATAACTGGCCTGACTAATAGTCATATACTCAGCCTCTGCATAACTCAAAGCGATTGAATTTTGCTTCTAAATGAACCAAGACACCACTATTGAGCCCAATCTGAAACAACATCTAGAAGTACTCTTCCTGTCAATGACACATCCTGCCCAATCTGAATCTGTATAGCCCACCAATCGAACTCCATCCCCTCTCACATAGTCCAAACCATAATCCACTGTACCACAAAGATACCAGAGCACATTTTTGCTGCCACCCAATCCACTCTCCTAAGCTCCACCATGAACTGACTAAGAGTGTTGACAAAAAAACAAATATCTAGCCTAGTATTGACCAAATACATCAATGAACAGATCAACTAATGATATAAAGTGGAATCAACCAACTGTGACTCAAAAGCATGAAGCTTCTTCTAGTTAGCAATCATGGGTGTGGTCATGGGCCTACAATCCTCCATCCAGAATCTCCTTAGAATGTCACAAGAATACTTCCCCTATCCCAGGAAGATGTGTCCAGGCTTCTGCCAAACCTCCAATCCCAAAAAATAATGCATTAGTCCAATATCAATCATATTGAACTCTGAATAAAGGCTCTCCTTGCAGCGAGTTATGAGTCTCTCAGCCCCTATAATGAAAATTTCATCAACATATAGCAAGAGTATCAGAGGATCCTCTCCAACCATAATGAAGTATAGTTTGGGATCTGCCTCACTCTTCTCAAATCCCAACTGCTATAAGTAGGCATCTATCCTAGAATACCAAGATCTGGGAGTTTGTTTCATCCCATACAAGACCTTCTACAGTCCGCACACGTGAGACTCTCTCCCATGCACCTCAAATTCCAATTGTTGCTCAATGTACACCTCCTCCTATATAAGACCATTCATAAATGTGGTCTTCACATCCATCTAATGGATCTTCCAACCCATATTTGTTGCAATAGAGATCACTGACCTAATTGAGGTATATCTAGCAACCAGAGTGAAGGTCTCATCATAGTCAATTCCCTCAACCTGTGAGAACCCCCGAGCCACCAAATGATCTTTGTACTTGTCAATGATGCCATCATCAACATACTTGAGTTTATAAAGACACCTGGAAGTCACCACTTACTTCCCCTCAGGTCTAGGAACAATCTCTCAAACATCATTCTTCATGATGGAATCTTACTCTTCCATCATGGCATCTATCCAAACATGTCTATGAGTATCCTCCTAAAAACTGAAAGGATCAAACTCCTTAATGTTTCTCACCATTGCAATGTAGCTGCAAAATATCTCGAGAGGTTTACTCTCCCTCACAACCTACCTTGGATTCCCCATTGAATCGTGTGCCTCCCTCAAAGTGTCTTAAAGACACTTGGGATTCCTCCTCTCTGAAGTAGTGTCCCATGGAGGGGACTCTCCCTTATCAACCCCATCACCTGAAGACTTTGAACCTAAAGTACAATCTGGTGAACTCGATCATGAAACCTGTGGACCAGTAACCTATTATCCTGACATCTGAGGCCTTGTAACCTGTGGACTAATCGTCACCGAAATTGGGGGTCCTGAAATCTATTTCACTGAAGTTTGTTGTGGACTCACCTGAATATGAGGTGATGAATTCTCACCCCTCTCAGTCCCTCGTGACTTCCTAAAGGCTCCATCCTCCTCAAATCTCACATCCCTTCTCAAAATTGTCTTCCTCAAGGAAGGGATGTATATGGGGAAAACCTTTGAATTATCTCTATACCTAACAAAGATCCCCCTCTTTGTCATGGATTCTAGATTTTTCCTCTTCTAAGAAGGGACATGTTAATATGAAAGGCACCCAAAAAACCTAAAGTTCCTAACATCAGGATTCTTCCCAGAGAAAGCCTCCTCGGGAGTCTTGTCCCCCAATGCTCTATGTGAACTCTCGTTCTACAGATAAACGATAGTATAACATGCCTCGGCCCAAAAAAAAAGTGGCATCCCTTGATCATGAAACATGGCTCTCACAGCCCCAACTATGGCCATGTTCTTCTGCTTAGAAACCCCATTATGTTGTGGGTTGTAAGGAACAATCAACTCTCTCTTGAATCCCTCTCCTACACAGAGGTCAATAAACTCCTTGGAGGTATACTCACCGCCATTGTGTGTCCTTGGAACTCTGATTTTCCTCCCAGTCTGGTTCTTCACAAGAGCTTTGAACTCTTTGAACTGATTGAAGACATGTCCTTTGGTATTCATGAATAAAATCCAATACTTTCGAGAGAAGTCATCAATGAATATGACATAGTATAAAAAACCAATCAAAGATACAAATACATCGAACCACATACATTAGAATGAATCACATAAAGTATACTTGTTTCTCTATTGTCATTGCTTATAAAAGAAGTCTTGGTGTACTTTCCCAAAGCACACCCCTTGCACAACTCTTAGTGCTCTATATTGAACTCTGGAACTCCAGTCACAATCTCCCTTAGTATCCTCAGAGACCCATGATGAAAATGGTCCATCCTCATGGCCATAGCTCACAAAGATCATTGTTGTTGGTAGAATGAAATAATGCACTCACTGGCTAGATCATGATCTTGTATAGATTCTCATGTCAAGTCCCAATGACTTTAGCTAAAGTGATACTGGACCCCTTGGGAAGTAGGAGAAACTGTCCATCATGGAACAACACCTCATAACCACTCTCCTGAATAGCAGAAACTGAAATAAAGTTCTTCTTCAAGCCAGGAACATATAAGACCTCTCTCAACAACATGGGAGGTAGAGACTCCCTCTGAAATGATATTGTCCCACTACCAACTGCCTTGACCACCTAATCATCTCCAATAACTACCTCAATATCACCAATCTGAGTAAGATATGTCAAATGCTCATGAACACCTGGCATATGGAGGGAGGCACCACTATCAATATACCACACACTAGAATGAGTGGCTCCAGTGGAAATGCATACCACTAAGGAAAATTCCTTATCGAACTTGGGGGAGAACTCATCCACCTCTACTGAAGCTGTTTTCTACTTCTTCTTCTTGTTCGAACACTATCCTGCATAGTGCCCAAACATGTGACATGAAAAGCACTTGACTTTTCTCATGTCCTTCTTGCCTTCACCCTTCGGTTTGTTTCCTCCCTTGGGACCCTTTTTGAATTTCTTCTTTTTTTTGGCAGCAAGAGCCAAACTCTCCTCATCATGACATGTATATGAAATACCATGCACATAACCTCTTCAGTTCTCCTCCTGAACAAAATCATCCCAAAGATGTTCCCACTTGGGAAGGTTCTCCCTAGACACAATGCCCTCAGCAAAAACAACCCATTGTTTGGAAACTGCATTCAATGTTTTACTCACAAGTTCACTATCAGCAATGGACTCCCCAACAACTCCAATTTCATCTCTCACCTGTATCAACCTGGTAAAATATGTGACCACATTTTCAGCCTTGGTCGTTTTAATTCTTTTCAGTTTTTCTCTCAAAACCATATTCCGATTTTCATTTGTAATCTGGTACAACTTCGTTAAGGAATCCCACATCTCATAGGAATTTACCTTCCCTTTCACATGCATAATCAAATGGTCCTTGATGGCATCAAGGATCATTCTCTTAGCCTTGATACTCTTCTTGTTGTATGATGCTAGAAGAGTAGCATCTACGAGTACATTCACTGGATTTGTTGTGGAGTTCTCAACAATATCTCATAACTCATTTTCTTGCAACAACAAGATCATCCTCTCCTTCCAAGAACCAAAGTTTACTACCCCATCAAGTATGTCCTCAACCCTCAAACTAGTAGCCATTGAACCTTTTCTACTGAAAATAAAAAATTTAAATTTATGTCCGGTGAAGTTACTTTTGTCCCCCTTTTCTGACTTGCTGATACAAATATGCCTTTCTTTAACTCAACTATGATACCTTGTAAAATTTCAAACCCCACCCAATTTCAAGTCTCGCTGAGTTTTGTCAATGTTTAATGCCCAAACCCAATTTTATGATAGTCAAATAAACTCAACATGTAAACAAAATTTCATAACTAAAACATGAGGATTTTGAACAACATTTAATGTAGAAAATAAAATATATCAAAAACACAATATTCAAAAAAAAATTGCACAAGGATTTTTGGTCTAACAGTGACCCTCGAAAAACCCACAAGGGGAAAACCAGTAAGAGAGGGAGTTTTTATTATTTCAAAGCTCATAGAAAATGTATTTTACAGTAGTAAATAATTTCAGAAATTTAATACAAACTTATCTCGAAAACCATGCCAAGCTTCCTCTTCAAAAATCTGAGCCAAACTCCTCAAAATTCGTAAAAACAATTCTTGTACAAATGCATAGGTCAAGTCCTTGATTTATGTGCCCCCTTTAACTGTGCAACCATGTCAAAAAATGTGCCAAACTTCTGCAGCACAAATCTGTGCAATAAATGCATGTACGGTTGCCTTGGGAACTATGCCAAAACTCAGAAAATAACACAACAATGTTGCTCGATTTTTGTGCAGCAAGAAACAATAGTACATACTATTAAAATCCATACAATACAGGTTGTTCCTCTTGATGTACCTTTTTCCTTGATTTCTTTGCAATTTTTGACTGTATGGCCTCCTTAAAAATCCGTACAGTACGGTCTTCTTTCAATGTTGTATCCTGCCTCAATTTTTGTGTCAGTATTCAAGCTATATGACTTGCTCAATCTATACAATATGACATGCTATTAATGTCGTACTCTTTCCTTGATTTGTGTGCCAATGCTAGCCTTGGAATGTGTTCCCTTAGCAACAAAATAGCTCATCTCTTAGTCTGCTCAACTTCTTTCTTTTTCCAGTTCTCTGTTGCTTTTTTTCTCTCTCAAAAATGAAAACAATAACCCTAGAAGGGTGCGCCCTCCTACCCTAGTCAACCTCATGGAGGAAGTTTAAGAGAAATAACATCCAACAGTTGATATTAGATGAGATCAAGGGTGTGAATTAAATCACTTAAGTTACCCACTTTCCCTAAGTCCAAAAGTCACCTTTTAATTTATCTCTCACAAATTAAATGACTAGGGTCCACATTGGGCACTTTCTCACCCCTTAGGCTCCTAGGTGATGAGAAACACTTGCCTAGGTACTTTTTAATTATTTTAACAAATGTGTCGTAGCTTCACCATAGCGCCAAACTTACAACAAACATAACTAGGAACCATACCCTAAGGAAAAGTCGTAGGCCAACAAAAAAATAGTGATTCGTGTAAGGAAAATCCCACATGGAGAAGACCATGCTCCATCCATTATACTTATAAGTTTGATCATCGATGTAAATTTACTACTATATGATGTGGGATTTAATGTCCTTTCTTTACAATTGTTGCTCGATATAATATACCTTTAAAAAAACAATATAAAATAATTAAATCTTCGGTTTGAATCTTTGTTTGGACTAAAAACATTTAGGATAAAAATTTGTAAAAATATGCAAGATGGTAAATTGTTCAATGTAAAGTAAATCTTACTAAATTTTTACTTTCAAGTAAACCTTAGTAATTAAATATTAATGTTCAATGTGGATCAAAACATAGTAACTAAGTAACTTAAATGTTGAATGGGGGGGTAACATATGCAGGAAGAAATATAAATAAGTGAACACTAGGTTAGCATATATGAGGAGCAATGTAAAGTGTTTGGAAGTTATTATAGGGAGAAAAAATTACAAAAGTTGGAACAAATCTGAAATATAGGTTGTCAAGTTTAATATTGAAAATAGTTAATTGACTTGATATTTCGTATTTGCAATTGATTTCTACTTTAGTCGTTGAGTATGCATTTGAAGAATAATACAAATATTTTGGCATCTTTAATGCAATATGCTATAGTTGTCCGAGTGGAACAAAAGGTTCAAAATGAAAGAATAGAATAAATGAATCTTTGTTTTGACTCTTTCTATTGTGTGGAAGTAAATGTGTGCGGATATAAATGATAGCGATGAAATTGTGCAATATTCACACACAAAAGTCAGTCAAAAGTGTGCATAGGCTGGTGTTGGGTTGTTATATTCTTTGCAGTGAAATTCTAGTCGAGGTAGATCGAAAACATCTAAAGTAGGTCGAAGTCGAGATAGATTGAAATTAAGTCAAAGGTCAAGGAAGTCGACTGGCTAAAGTCGAAGTCGAAGATATCGACGACAAGTCAACCGACAAGAGGTCAAAGTCCGAGTGTGAGACAAACGACTAGAGATTGAATGAAGGCCAAATGGTAGTCGACTGGTAAACCTAACTTGGATTCGACTGTAATAGAATCCTAGGATTTGTGGGATTTGTAGCCAATGATATGCATAGATATGTAACCATTTTTGGGTGCCAATATTTAGTGTTTTTCCTGTTGTAATGCCTATAAAGAGGTGTGTTGTAAGGCCAAAAAGGCTAATGCTATAATACATTTATTCATGTGAATGCATGTGTAGTTGTAGGTTGTTGGTCATGAATATGTAAGACGAATTGGCTACAGGGTTGTTATTGCATGTGCAAGAAGGTATGATGTTGATTGTGTCTTAGGTGTGGAAGAAGGTTAGACATGTAACCATTTATTCTAAATGAATAAGAAAAAAAGAGAGAAGGATGCTAAAATGTATGTTGGTTTTCTCGGTTAAGGGTTTCTAGGGTAAAATCTCGATGTACTATGTGATTTCTTGCATCATTTGCATTCTTGATTAAATTCTTCTTATCTTCTGCTAGGACTAGTGTGGAATTGTCCTGCATTTCCTTACATATGATATCAAAGCTTAGGTATTCCTTGAAGAGTGAGTTATCAGAGTGGTATAATGCTTTGGAGAGTATATCAAATCTTGATTTTCGAATATTGAATCTGAGAACTAGACCCTAGGTACAATAAGAGTCGTAAGTCATAAATTGTTTTAAATATCGTGATCAATAATGGTGAGCAGTTATAGAATCGACATAGAAATATTCAATGGCCATAAATTTTATATTTGGAAGCTTAAAATGGAAGATCTTCTTGTAGATCGAGAACAATGGGCATTAGTCTGTCCAAGTATCTAGCCGACAAGCATGTCGACGGAAGAATGGGATAAACTTGAAAGAAAAGCATGATGTACAATATGGCTTTGTCTGGCAAATTGGGTGTTGTTGAATGTCTTAGGTGAATATTTGGCCAAGAAACTTTGTGACAAGCTGGGAAGCCTATACCAATCGAAATATCTGGTAAATAATTTTTTTCTCAGAAAGAAACCATATCTTCTGAGGATGAGTGATGGTAGTTCAATGACTAAGGATTTAAATGTGTTTAACACCGTGTTAATCCAATTATCATCTATGGATATAAATATTATTGATGAGGAGAAGTCTATCAACCTATTATGTTCTTTGCCAGACTCCTGGGAGAGCTTTGTTGTAGCTATTGGGAGTATTACAAACACACTAGTGCTAAGGACGTGGTTTCTTCTCTAATGTTAGAAGAAATGAGAAGAAATAACATGGAAGTATCAACCAAATATTCTCTAGTAGTGAGAGGTCGATCAATAGACAGGGATAGAGGCAGATTCTTCGGTAGAAAGTATAAGTCGAAGGGTAGATATAAATCATCGGTTTAGTCGATGCAAATATTCTCTAAATGCAGTAAATATGGGCATTTTAAACGGGATTGTAAGTCGAAGGCAATAGAACATAGTGCTAGCCCATTGTACATTGAGTATGGAATTTATATTTTAGGGTGGTTGGATGAGCAAAAGAGGAAATTTTGGGATTTTTCCTACCACTTGCTCTCAGTCCCAAGAAACCTTGGAGGATAGAATGTCCCACCTTGAACAACAAATTGACAACAACATGGATACCCTCCGCAATGAATTCACCACAGCCCTTGAGAAACAATTCAACAAATTGGTGAAACTCTTGAGACAAAACAAGAAGAACCTCAATCTTCTCATTATGAACATACTCATTCCTCCCGCTCACCTTGGGGTTCTCCACCTTCTTGCAATAAGGTACCCAAAGTTGGCATGCATAAATTTGATGGCTCCAACCCAGTTGGGTGGGTTTCTCAAATGGAACAATACTTATCCCTTCATGATATTCGAGATGATGAGACCAAAATCCATGTAGGGGTTTTATAATTGGATGAGAACACTGGAAGTGGTGGAAATGGTATAAGAAATGTTATCCAAGACCTCCTAATTGGGACATGTTCTCTAAAGCAGTTTGTACTTGCTTTGATAAGGAATCACAATTTTTTGGCCAAATCACTAAGTTGCACCAAACTAGATCTGTCACAGACTTCATCACAACATTTTAATAGTTGGCTATCCATACCGAGAGCTTATATGATGAATTTTACCTTGAATTTTTTATCAATGGTCTAAGAGAAGCTATCAAGGCTCATGTGAACATGAATCATCCTACTACCCGGTTGCAGGCATCTCAATTAGCCAGGGAATCAGAGACCATCCTCTAGGCGCCCTCTCTGAAGGACCCATTTACCACCCGTCCTTTCCTAGGGGCTACACCTCCTCCGACTCAAAATTTGAAGGTCCAAATGGTGGAACGTCACAAGAAAGGCCTTTGCTACTATTATGATGAAAAGTATGCACCAGGACATAAATGTAGAGAACAAAATTTATTCCATATTGATGCCTTGACTTCCTATTCCTATGACGAAATCCCATCAGATGTGGTTGGTCATCTCGCTTCATGCACTCTTAGGTATTTTGGCCCCACATACATTGAATATCAAGGGATACAATAAACATAGGCCAGTTGTGGTGTTTATTAATAGTGTAGCACCAATAATTTTATTCATCGCAAACATGCTGATGAGATCCATTTATTTTTTCGCCCTGTTTCTAATTTTCAAATATTCATTACTAATGGTGGTAATATGAAGTGTGGGGAGTATTATGAGAATTCCAAACTCCAAATGGGTGATTACCATATGAAAATCCACATGTTCTCTATTTCCATGGGTGGTTGTGATATTGTATTAGGCATGTAATGGCTTCGCACTCTGGGGTCTATCACAATGTATTATCAAGAATTATATATGAGATTCACCCAAGAATATCACCCATATACTCTCAGGGGTCCCCAAGCGGGCTCTCCTAAAATCATCAACTCTCACAGTATGGAAAAAATCTTGGAGGACACCATGGTGTGATTTCTCAGTTTAATGTCATCCAAGTCAATGTACAAGTCTCTTAGATAGTTCCTTCTAGCCTACAACTCATCTTGGAAAAGTACCCCAAGATATTTAAGATTCCTACAGCCTTACCTCCTTCCATAGGTGAGAATGATCATATAATCCCTCTCTTTTAGGGTATTCAACCCCCCAATGTTTGTCCCTACATATATCCTTTTTCTCAGAAAAACTGAAATAGAAAATATGGTACAAGAATTACTAGAGGCGGTGGTAATTCTCCCTAGTACTAGACCATATTATTCACCAGTGGCGATGGTTTTAAATAAAGAAGGTACTTGGTGCATGTGTCCTAAATAAACTAACCATCAAAGATAAATTTCACACTCTTGTCATTGATGATTTTTTGGATGAACTATAAGGTGCCTGTGTATTCACCACATTAAAAATTTGCTCTGGTTATCACCAAATACGAATGAAGGAGGCATATATTTCAAATAATTCTTTCATAACTGATGAGGGACATTATGAATTCTTGGTCATGCCTTTTGGCCTTTGCAATGCTCGACCCACATTCCAAAGTCTCATGAATAAGTTATTGAAACCTTACCTTCGAAAGTTTGTCTTGGTTTTCTTTGACGACATCCTTATTTATAGCTGCACCCTGGATAACCATGTTCTTCATGAGGAAAAAGTCCTTCACTTGCTGCAGGAAAACCAATTGTTTGTCAAAAAAAACAAATGTTCATTTGGTGCCAATGAAGTGGAATACTTGGGGCACATTGTCAATAGAGATGGGGTAAAAGTGGACCCCAAAAAGATACAATCTATGAAAGAATGGGCTCACCCAATGACCTTAAAGCACCTAAGGGGTTTTGTTAGTCTTACCGACTATTACAAGAAATTTTTCAACCTTTATGGAAAAATTTCTAATCCCTTGACTGACCTCCTTAAGAAGAATGCATTTCATTGGACACCTACTACTGAGCAAGCCTTCACAGAGTTAAAGAGGGCATGTCCAGTACCCCTTTCCTAACATCTCTGGACTTCAACAAAACCTTTGTGGTAGAATTAGATGCTTCTGGCATGGGTATAGGTGCAACGCTCACCCAAAATGTTCGACCCTTGGCATTTACTATCCAAGCATTGAGTGGTCACAATATGGGCCGATCTACGTATGAAAAATAAATGGTGACCATTCTCCATGTGGGTGCACACCTGGCGACCATATATATGGGGACGTCATTTTTCAGATTCAAACATATCACCATAGCCTGAAATAGTTTTTGGAGCAATGAATATCATCCCTAGAACAAAATAAGTGGCTGACAATTTTTTTTGGTTATGATTATGAAATCATCTACAAAAGGGAAAATATAACATAGTAGAAAATGCATTGTCAAGACAACATGAGGAGGATGAATCCCTCCTTTATTTATCCTTATTGGTCCTTGATTGGATTGAAGAAGTGGGCCAAGAGTGGTTAACGCACCCAATTACCTCCAAATTAATTCAGCGTCTTCAAGATGACCCTAATCCTCCCATTAGATACATTTGGAAGGATAATATTCTATGATATCAGAATTTCCTGGTTCTCTCACCCTCCTCATCACTCAAGCCTAGACTCTTAAATGAGTTGCACTCCTCAGCTATAGTGGGTCATTTGGGCTTCCAAAAGACATATAATTGTGCTTGTCATTATTTTTTGGGGGGAGGAACGAAGAAGGATATACTTCAATTTGTCACAGAGTGCGAGGTGTTCCAATGTAATAAAGGTGAAATGGTCAATTCTCTAGGCGTCCTACAGCCCTTACACATTCCATCTTTTTTGTGGACAAAAATCTCCATGGATTTTTTAGTGGGCCTTCCTATATATGGGAACAAGTCTGTCATCACGGTGGTGGTTGATCACCTCTCCAAGTATGCTCATTTTTGTCGCTTACCTCACCATTTCACACCTGCACTCATAGCACAAGTCTTCTTTGATCATATTTTCAAGATACATGTCATGCCAACCTCTATTGTCTCTTATCGTAACCCAAATTTCACCAGCACATTTTGGCAAGAGTTATTCAAATTGCAGGGCACCCAACTGAACATCAGCACAACTTATCACCCCTAGTGTGACATCCAAACAAAAGTAGTTAACAAATGTTTGGAAACCTACTTTTTTTTTTCTTTAGACAAGCAACACCAGTGGGTGTAGTGGCTTCTATTGGAAGAATGGTGGTATAATACTTCCTATCATATGACCACTAAAATGACCCCATATGAAGCGGTGTATTGCCAAAGGCCACCGAGAATCATTACCTATATTCCTGGAACATCCAAGGTCAAATATATTAAAACAATGCTACAAGGTCGTAAAACCACTCTAGTGGATCTAAAGGATAACCTCCACATGGCCCAAAATTTAATGAATCAATAGGAATACCATCATTGTTCATAAAGGGTTTTTTAGGAAGTTGATCATTTGTTTCTCAGGTTTCAAGATTACAAGAAATATTTTTTTGTCACAGTTTTCCATCAACGGGTTTAGAAAGCATGCAAGAAAGCTTGGCATGAGAGACATATCAAGAAAAAATTATGAGACCTAGTGTTACTTTATGACAACAGGTTTCTACAACATCCATGGAAGCTCCAGATGCACTGGTAAGGAGCATACATGATAAGGTTCATCATAGAAGAAGGTGTTGTTCAGCTGGAGAAGTTGGATGGAGAAGTTATGGAAGTACTAGTCAATGATAGTCGGTTGAAACTGTATAGGGACAACCATGCTTCCACACACTACTTTAAAATGTGTAGAACATGTACCATAAAACTTGTATTATAGTATATTATAGAAAGAAAAGGGAAAATCAATAAAAAGTGTTATAGGTAAGAAGCATAAGGAAGCACATAATTATTGTTCGAATATTTAAACCAGAGAATTTCACAGAGACAAAGTAAAAAGGGAGGACACATGTGCAAGAAGAAAAATTAGAATGCGACAAATGCATATGAAGAAAGAAAGAAAAGAATTTAAGCCCATCCATGAAGGGACATGTAATAAAGAGAGAATGTGAAGTTGGAGTAGTGGCATCGCATAGCCATAAATGAAGGCCAAAAAGAATATTTCGACAGGTTGGAAAATATAACGTATAATCTACCGAAGATACAGAATTGATGACGCATTAAGGAAAGTAATGAATGCTAAGGCAAGTATATTATACTGTAAGTTCAGATGCGAATGAGTTCATAAAGTGCTCGAAAACATGGGATGAAAGAAGTTCAAGGGTTGAATGCGAAAAAATTATTATTTTCATTTCCATAGAGAGCATCGAAAGTAGAGAACATGGAGACAAGTGAACGGAGAACATAGTCGAAGAAGTTAGTTTCATAGAAGAGCAATAAGCAAAAATGACACCACCCAAGGAAAAAGTGACATCAGCCTCAACACCATAGAAAAAGTGAAGTCAGCCAACAATAGTACATGTAGCTGAAGAGACCTTGGGAGCATCCTCATAGAGACAAGATTTCCTAGAAATTGCATACCACCAAGGAAGGATATAGTGAATCCAGTTAGGTTGTCCAAATATGCTAGGAATCCTCTTATGGATCCATAAATCCCACCTCGAGTTATCATGGATCAAGATATGTTAGGCTTGGTACCAAATATAAAGTACACAAAACATGATATTATGGACGAGAAGAAATTCCTATAGCTAGTGCCAAGCCAGTATTTGAAGAAATACATCAATGAAAAAGTAGAGATGATCCTGATTGAGCTGCAGACATGGGCGAAAGGGTTGGATAAAGATGACATCTTGAATTTATTCGACTTACCACATTTTGGAAGGAGCACAGAGATCAACGTCTGTGTGAAGATGTTGTTGAGCTGTGTGCACAGAGGTTACTTATGGCTCAATAGGTTGCTCTCCCTTGACACATATCTGATTGTGCACATTATTGGACTACCATTAGAACGGGATGACCCTTCACTATTATTTTCAGACAATAAGAATGAGACAGATTTATTAGAGATCATGAGAGAGAATTTTCATACGTATAGAAGACAATATCGTTTGGATGTAGCAAGCATATGTGACCCTAGCGTGAGGTTTGTGACACAAGTATTGGATTTTAAGTTGTTAAGGAAGTGTTATAAGGACCAAGTAGTAGTGAGATTAATAGAGGTACCTGAGAAGTGCGTCAAGGATGTGGAGATGAGTTGGGAAACATTTTTTCTTAACTAGTTCTTGATTGATTGTGAAGAGGGACAAGATAAAGGCACCAAGTTTCAGTACATGTGGTTAGTAATTTTACTTGCATTAGAAACATGGATGGAGTTGAACGATGCATAATTTTTTGGAGAAAAATATAAGGCATGCTTGGTCACGAGATATCAAAACTTGTGGCATATTGTGCATAAGGAGCGAGGGTTAGATAATAACATTTTTTTTTATATTTACCATAGACCATTAGGCAGTGTATTCAGGACACATCATGGATGCATCCATATATAGTAGAAGCATATAAGTCATTTGCATGGTTCAAGGAAGATCACTACTGTTAATCCCTTATGCTTTTACCACCTTTTGTTATTAAATTTTAGCTTGTTCTATCAAAACCTTTCCTCATCCTTTTTTCATTATTTGATTGCAACTTTTAATCTTTTTACCTCTCATTTTGGTGTGATTTTATTTGCTTTAAATTGGTTTTGATTTGTTTCTTATAGGATAGTTTAAAATTATGCATGGAAAGAGACATGTCACATCACAATGGTTATTTACTAATGGAAAATAAAGGCATTTATCTGGGTAGAAAACACAAAACACCGTTGCTACTAGAAGACTTCTATTCTTGTAGCACATGAGAAATCATTATTCAAACATGTTTCAAATGCGAGGATCATGTCAGCAAACCTGAAATCATGCCAAATATCGTGAAAATAGTTATGGTTTTCATGTTTGCCATATTTAAATGATTACTTGATCCTATGCATGAATTCAATAACATGGGTCAGATTCTATTGACATTTCAGTAAATCAAGTTGTTAGGTCACAACTCAAAAGCATGCAAATTTTTTATTTCAAATTAAAAAAAAAGAGTTTTGAATAAAGGAAATGTACCTTATTTTTATTTCTAGCCAAAACTGTTTGCATCAATTGTTCTGTGTAGGTATTCTTGTAAGACTGAAGTGAAAACCTACCATTTGCAGGTGCACAATGTTTGCAAATAACATTATGACGACTAAAAAGGGAGGATGTTTTCTTCAACTGGAACTAGATAAGGTCGAATTACTAGAAGATTTTCCAGAAATTATGGAGTAATTTATACAAGGGGACTAGTTTAAATTCTGTTGCAAAATTCAGGGGGGACCATGAAGAAATTTCGAAGTCATTTTCCCACAATTTCGATGGATTTAAAACTCAAGTGGGATATGTGTTGATTTATGTTACAAATCACTCAATTGAAACAAATTGTCATTTTCCTATAAAGGGTGAAAGGTGGTGGAAGAAAGGTAAACCTCCTACAGGTCTGTGCAACTAGTTTTTAATGGAAGAACATCACAATCCAGACCGGAGTCAAGGCATTCCAAATAATTGGATGAAGAAATAATGGAAGAATGTCTTAGCTGTTGTACAAAGGCATATTGACTATGGTTATCCATGTTTGACTATGGTTAATAACAATTTAACCATGTTTTATTATGTTTGACCATGGTTAACCATGGTTGGATCGTGTTTGACTATGTTCCAACACCCCCCTCAACTCAACTTGGAGGAAAACAAATTTCACAACCTTCCCCCCTGAATTTGTTCTTTTCGAGTGAAGGACTGCCAATGGCTTGATATGGGTTATCGATCATTTGCCAAATTCTCCCATATGGATTTCTACTCAATTTATTGTCATGTTTTTTGATCTATTGGAAATTCTTAAATTCGGCTAAGGTTTTCTTGAGTTTACTTTCCCAATTTATTCGTTGAATTGGAGGCTATAATTTTGAATAGATCGTGATCTATGCGATAAACCAAAATCTATCAACTTGACTTGACTGAGTTCATAGTCATTTATTGACTAAACTTAGAGTCGATCAAATTTACTACACAACCTTTTACTCATCAACTTAATATTGCATTCTACTAGATATTGTTTGGACATCGAATCAACCTCCCTCAACTACACTTACAGGGCCTGGTGTCCATCCATTTGACTTTATGATGCCTTGCTTGACTCAACGAGAGATCACTCTCTTTCTTCCTGCCTCAACTGCAGTTGATCCCATCGACCAAAGTCATGCGTGGATGCCCTAGTTCGTTGGTACCCTAGCCCTTGTGCCGATCCACTTGGCCTCTCATGACTTGAGCATATTTTTCAACCGATGACCTGGCTCGACGCACTATACACACCTTCTATTTTCAACTGGATCGAGTTGACTCGACCTGTACTGGATCCTTTATTTTGGTTTGAATCAACCTCGATTCAACTGCATCAGGTCGAATCAATTCAATTATCCATCATATAATTTTTTGGTTAATGGATTAACTTAATGAGTTCATAGATACCGTAGCTCTCACGAGTATCCTTTCCCTATTCAATTCGACTGAGAAAAATTGTTTGGCAACTTCACTCATTAATTTCTTTCCCTACGTGATTGAATTGACACCCACCATAGCTAAGCTCTATCTACAGGTAGCTTTGTGGGATGGACGAATG